>JAQZBX010054211.1:0-12255 GCA_029593785.1 Cabassous unicinctus | reverse complement strand
GAGGAATGGGGAAAGGTAAGGAGGCGGGGACGGGGTGGCGGCTGCAGTGCTGTTGAGTGCGCCCCCATCCATTTCTTCCTTGAGGCTCCCAACCTATTCTTTCTCCCCGTCCTTTCACCCACTCCCTTCTGTTCACCTCTGGTTCCCATGTAGCCATGTGTGGTACTGCCTGTGGCTTAGCAGCAGGCCCAGGTGCCCAGCGTGAATTGTTTCCCCACCCAAGATACAGGCAGTACTGCTTGGAGGGTACAGCAGCACCAAAGGGGATTGAGGTAGGGGTAATGTGTCCTGGCAGCCTGTGTGCAGGTGAGCAACGGCATTAGTGATCACCAGACCTTTCTCTCCTGCCCAAGTCAGACAGCAAAGGAGTGGGAGGAGGATGAACCCCTTAGTTGGGAATATGAGGCTTTCCATAATTTGGGTTAGGAAAATAGGCATGGAACCAATGAAGGGCCTATTATTACCATTTTGCTTATTCAAATCCTACCCTTTAAATTCTAGTGCAGGTACCACCACCTCACTTGCTTTCCCCTTGCCACCCAGTTCACTGGGATCCCTTTGTCCCTCGAACACTGCAGCCCTTAGATTGCCTTATGGGTGTCACAATGCTGCTTTGGACCAGTGGCTAGTTGTCTATGTCTAAAACTTTTAACTTCCACAATCAAACTAGGTTCCTTAAAGGAGAAGTTTTCTTTTTCGGCTCTAGACTGCCCATGCCACCTTATCCAGAGATGTGCAATAAATGTCCAAGAAATGACAAGCCCAGACCAGGAGGCAGAGGAAATGTATCTGCAGCAATATCTAGAATGTGGTCCCTCCTTGGTATTCAGAATAAGATGTTGGCAAGGAAGGGAAGGTGAATAGAGGGGCCCTTGCACGGAACAGGAGTAATCATAACTGGCAGTCCTGGTGAAGAGCAGTAGACAGTAGAATTCCCCAAACTGTCACCCCAGCCCAAGAGCACAGGGCACTCATCACTGAACTGGAGCCAGCATCTAGCCTACACTTCTGCCAGAAAGCAATACAGAAACTCTCAGAGACTCCAAAAAAAATAAGGCTGGTTTTAAGTTGCTTCTTGTTTATTAATTCAGTCTGTTCTAAGTTGTACAGTTATGAAAAAACAAAAACCAAAGCTGGAAGCCCAGGAATATATACACGCTCTTTTGTGTAGTGAGGTCAGTCTCTGTTGTTGCACAGATCGGTTATGTTTGGTACCACAAGATGTTTATCATTCAGACAAAAATCGGACAGATTAACAACGATATGTACAGTAAAATAAAAGGGGAAGTCATTCAAGTATGAAAATATGGAGACAATGTTTAAATAACATTTTATTACAATTCAGTCCCATTCCACACCATTAGCAACAACAGTCTTGTGAACCGCGTCTGGCAGGCCTCCTGCAGGCCTGGGCATCTGAGTGAGCCTGAAAGTCAGTGTCCAGACCAGCTCGCTAACATCTTGACGACTGCAACTATGCTTGCTGCCTGCTCACACCCGAGGCTTTTCAGGGGAACTCCTCCAGTAGCTGAGGCTAGAGACCCAAGAGGGCTGTGGAGTATTGGAAATGCAGTCTGTCAGGAGGAAAATCTTACTGCTCAGGGCAGCTGGCGAGTAGAAGAGAAAGGGCAAGCAGAGAGCCTGCAGTTGGTGACAAGTACTGAACCCACTTTAAGTTTCCCACCTAAAGGGACTCCTTCACAGTTCAGAAACGCAGTGATGGAGTTTGCCAGATTGCGTGCTTGCACTTAGAGAAGTGCAAAAGCAGGGATTTTTCCACTTGAAGCCTGTCCTTAACGTTAAAATATTCCTTTCTAAGGAAGGAAGAGTGCCTGCCCCAGAGAAAGATTAAGAAAAGCAAGCAAGCAAGCCCCAGTCACTTTCCTTTCTTGAATATTCAGATATAAACTGATCTCAAAACAAAACCCAGAGCCAGAGAGGGCTAGTCAAGGCTTTTCAATCTGAAAACACCTTGAATAAATACATAGCAGCTTCAAGGGGGAGAAAACACCTACATCTCACTTAAAAACAAAAACAAAACAGCTTGAGAAACTCATCGTAGTGTCTACACAGTTTTCTTTTTGGGTTGCCCAACTACCAACGGAGGCCTTAGGTAAGAAGTGCCCTCCTTCAGGAGGAAGGTAGGGCACCTGCATCAACGCTGCAGCAGCAGCAGCACAACTGCCCACGAATCTTAGGTTTCCTTGTCAATTCTTAGAAGAAAGCAGGAGCTAAATACTGTACAGTATTCGCAGATGGAAATCCTCACAGGCCCTGAAAGCAGCAGGAAGCAAAGCCAAACTTCAAGGCATCAGGTCTTCATTTAGTACCGAGAGGAAGAGGATAACCTGCCTCTACTCCAATGGGGAGCTGAAACCCAGGACCTGCTGTGCCAGGCAGCTCAGCAGAGAGGAAACCCAGAGGCCCGGCGGCCTCAAGGTGGCCAAAAGATAGAGCACTGCTTCCATCTGGCCAACCACAGAGGCTGGGAATGTGCCCAAGAGCACCCCCCCCTGCACCTACACACCGAAGTGGATTTCAATTCACAGCCTTTGCTGAGAAAGAAAGCTTCAGCTGCTGAAGCCTGGACTGTTTATTCTAGGTGCAGAATGAACTGTGCCAGTAAAATATGAGGTCTGCTAACGTACCCACAGAGGAAATGCTTCTTTCTGTTTCCTATCCTGGAAGGTACCGCACATGTGGCTGAGCGTCTCTGCCCGTCAGCCGCATATGAATGAGCCCCCTTTTTTCTACCACCATCCAGGAGAAGACGCCCAAAGCGAAGAAGCAAAGCACACCAGGGGGAGGGTGGAAGCAGCAGCACTGCACCAGGATCTGAAGGCCACCACCTCAGCCTCTTCTCCTCTTGGAGCTAGGGATGAGCATGTGCACTTCAGCCCTGGAGCTGAGAATATAACAGTCAAACCAGTAATTCAGAGAATCAAAATGAGCCCCACTCACACAGACCTGATTAGACAAATTGGCAGGCAGCCATCCTAGCTGACCTACCCATTAATGCCCCCAAAACAGAGCTTCTCTCTCACCTTCCTGACTCAGCTCCAGCAGTCTGGTGTCCATGGAGAGCTTGTGGACAACCAGCCAGGGCAGTGCTCTGCTGACCAACAGGCAGAAGACTGGAGAAAGGTCCAGAGCTCCAGGCACTGGCTCTAGACTTGCTGCAGCAGAAGCTGCTCATCTCTGCTTAGCCACCGACCTTCTCGCTTGGAACCCCAGAAACAGACCAGAAGCCTTTGCTTTTGCCCAGATGCCTCGAAGGCTGGGCTCTCACTGAATAAGCCATGCCCAGCTTTAGACAGGGACAATAAGTTGTGCAGCTTGTAAAGAACAGCAACTAACCTGGCTGAGTTCGATGCGCAGATTCTAACAAGTCTCCCTTCTTTGTCCCTGGAGGCTGCCTTCTCTTCGGACTTACCGGACCATGCCAAGACCCCATGCTGAGGACAGAAAGGCTGGACAGACTGGTCATTTAGCCAATCTCAGTTCCCCTGTCCTCTGACCCTATGGCTGTTCGTTTAAAGGTTGGCAGTTTGACTTAGAGGTTTGAGTCAAGTGTTAAAAGTTCATTCTTTAAAAAAAAAAAAAAAAAAAAAAAAATTATTAAAAAAAATGTGTTCTGGACAAGTCACTTCTTGGCCCTCTGGAGTTCCAGTCTCGTCTGCTAGAGGCCTGAAGTGCTTCTCTGTAGCCAGGGTAGGGCTCTCTCTGCAAGCCCAGGCCAAGCAGCCGAGAGGAGATCCTACAGGCAGAGGTTGGACCTGGTCTTCAAAGCTGCAGGTGAGACGGTGGTGGTGGTGGCGGGAGCCTGTGCCCCCACAGCTATGTTTCCGCAGCACAATGGTTCCTCAGTGGCTCAGCTTGGCAGAAGCAAACACAATGGGGGGAAGGAAAGGGTTAACCAAAGGGGACTACACAAGGTGGAGGGAGGAAACTGAAAGGAAACATGGAAGCAAAATAAAAGGTCCCTCACAGCCTCCCGAACGCCCTCCGTGGCCTGCTCCGAGTGCCCATGGCCTGCTGCCCGACGCCGCCTCTGGCTCAGGAAGTCTGCTCTGAAAGGCACAAGGACAGGCAGGCAGGAGGACCCACCCTGGCTTATCAACTTGGCTTTAAATTCTAAAATAATTGCTTTAACTTGTTGGCTTTTCTACTGCATATGCCACATTTGCATTGCGTCCTAATGGAACTGTTTGTTTCCTGTCTCTTGCCAACTAAGCTGATTTGCCCACACTGGAAAATGGAGGGCTTCTTCAGACTCAACTCCATGATCCAGCTGCTGAACCACTTTGAAGAGACAGACTGTTAACAGCCTCTCCTCTCAGAGGACTGGAGGCTGAGAGAGGTTGGTCAGGGAGAGGACCAGATGATGGTTGACTATGTTTATACCACACTGTGGAGAAGTATCAGAAAGTTCTGGAAGACAATGGATGTTGCTTGGTCCAGGTCCCTGTCCAGTCTGTGAGGGAAGAAGGTGGAGCATGTGTGCCGGGCACAGCCTCCCTCTTCTTGAGTCCTACAGGAAGGCCTTTCTCCTCGGTGAGCTGGACTCAAGCCAGGCCCAGGGCTTCCACACCTTGTGACTCAATGGTGAAGACATGAGGGAGAAACCACATGCCATCCCATTTCTTGGAGTGGAAGACCCATGAGGACCGAGAAATCTGCTGAGAGGAGCAAGCCTGTGGATGTTCAGATGTTCTGAGCCCCATGAGCCCAAGTGCCCCTCTAGAAAGCAATCTGACCCTGGTCAAAGCCACATCACTGCACACAGGGTCTCACAGGGGCCTGACCATGAGGGGGAGCCGGCACCTGAGCAGAGAAAGGGGCAGAGCTGCAGGGCAGCTGGGAGCAGGGTGCAAGGGGATTCTGGCACTGGGTGGTCACAGTGGTTGGCTGTATCAGGAAAGGTGAAAACAGCTCTTAGTAGCTGCACCTCGCTGTGGCTCAGTAGAGAAGCACTGGAAGAGGAGAGCCGAGAGCTGGCGCTCCCGCCCAGCTCAGAGGGCATTAGCACTGGTGCTGCTGGATTCTGCCTGCAGGCTGCCCCCATCCCCTCAGGATTCACAGTGCCTGCCCGCAGAGGCTTCCTGGGTACAACAGAGCCCCTTAGCCCTCTCAGTACCCACGTCAAAGGTGACCCACTGCCCCACCCCCAAGCTGCCTTCTGCCCAAGGGAGAATTCACAGTGTTTGGTGGTATTAGGTACAAGAGCTGTTAGTGAACAGTGTCTAGAGCTGCTGCCCAGGAGGAGAGCAGGCCCCAGTGGGGCTGTGGCCTTGGCGTCAGCAGCTGGAAGGAGAGTTGAGAACAGCAGAAAGATCAGATGGCAAAGGCACAGTGAGACTAGTGGAGACAGGGGTGGGTTGTTTTAGAAGATAGTGGTCTCATACTTGGTGCTGAGGCTCCGCTTAGAGTCTGGTTTTGGGTCCACAACCCAGGAGACACTGGCATGGGATTGGGCATCCTGCTCCATATCAGGTGGTTCCAGCTGCCAGACAAGGAAAAAGGGCCAAGAGTCGGAAAGGAAGCTTTGTGCCGGGACCAGGAGGCAAGCAGGCCCCAGCGTGCTTCCTCCACCCCCACCCCAGGCTGTGTTGGGGCCTGTATCCAATGAGGGGCAGCTCTTATGCAAAGAGCAAGCCCGCTGGGGGCAGGGTGGGAGAGAAGTGTCACCCTCCCTGAGGGACCATGGGGAGAGCCCATCTCCAGGCCTCACCAGGGACAATTTCTTCTCCCAGGAACTTCTTGGAACAGCTCAGTTAAGGGCACTTTGCCCTATGAGCATCCTGCTCTAAGTCCCAAACCTGTTCACGGTGGAGAGGAAGGGGCAAAGGGGTTTTGGAACAAGCCACAGGTCCCTCTGGCTGGGCCAGAGCTCTCACCCTAAGGTAAGACCACAGCCATCATCCCAGACCCCTGGAGAAAGAGGACACACAACAGAAAAACAGGGCAAAAGCACAGACCGGTGGGTAGGAGGGCATCGCAGGAAAAAGAAAATGCTACTCAGGACATACAGGGAGAGAGCCCTGAGTCTAAGAGAGCTCAGGGTCACTTTGGGGAGACTGACACACACGACAGCAGGAAATGTAAAGACCTTGACTCCAGGACTAACAGACGGCAGCGGAAGGTAAGAAGGACGATGGGTGGTGCAGGTGTGACAGTAACAACAGCGACTATCAGGGGGCAGCGGCACCTGGGGCGCAGAGCAAAGCAGACAGACACAGGGACGGCATCACCATGTGCTCGCTGGGTCATACTCCCTGCAGCCCACCGTGGGTTGGGCCCAGCAAGGGAGGCGGTGGACAACCCAGAGGGGCAACTGCTCCCTCATGGCCGAAGGCTGCTGTGCTCCCAGGGCAGTGGGGGTGGCTGAGGGCCATTTCCCTGAGGGGCCAGTGTCTGCAAGTGTAAGAAGTCCCTCCCTGTGCAGCTCCATCCCATGCCTCAAATCTCAGGGCCCAGGGGATGGGGAGCTTCGGAGGCTGGGCCCACGTACTGCTGATTTCCTTGTGCCGACCCGAGGCTTAGGCACCGGCTTGGAGGATTTTGTTTCAGTCATCTCAGCAGCAGAGGCCCCCATTGGCCTGGACTTCTGGGCCTGCAGGGCCAGCTGATAGGCCACCTCAAATGCCTGCCCCAGCGTCAGGATGATCTCGTAAGTCAGATTCTGGGAGGAAAGAGATCACACGCAAGCATAAGGGATTTAGGAGGCACTTCGCCTTTTCTGTAATGTCTGCTTTACCCTCACATCGATGCCCAGAGCACAGGCAAGGGCAGGGCAGTGACTAGACATGTAAAAGAACACTTGTTTTGAAGACACAAATTTGTTCTAAACAAATGGTACATTAGGGAACCATTTGAGCATAATACGAACTTTGCATTCCTTTATGCACAATTTTGTCTGAGAAACATTCATCAGAAACTGGTGAATGCACCTCCAGCTGAACTGCAGCGCCTGGGAATCCCCCAAACACACAGCCCCTCCTCACAAGGACACCTCCGTCCATGCCTGTTATCACATGATGCCGAGGACTCCCCACTGTGGCCCCGCACAGTAGCCCGCACGCTGCAGCCCTTCAACAGTCACCTGGCTGGGCAGCCCACACCCTGCCCTCTTTCCCGTCAGGGGATTTTGTATCTGTCCTCCCTCCTTTTTGTTCTCCTCTCCCATGCAGGGCGTGGGCAGGAGAGTCGGGTTGGTGGGCTGGTGGGAGGGCAGGCACAGTTTCACGAGCAAAGGTCAGGTGGTCTTCAAGGTCCATGGCCATAATTATTGTATTTATGTAGTTCTTAACCATTTTTAACCACTTTAACCAAATGGTGCTTCTACTTTTTGTTAGATTCCTATCTTAAAAAAAAATAAAGTGTCACCGACATCTGAGTGTTGTGCTCCTAATCCCATTCTCCCATGGTTTCCATGATACAATTTTACAGAGCTCAATGATTTTTAGGAACATGCATGTCATGTTACAGCAGAATTGCCTGTACATGGAAAATGTGAGCTGGGTAAGGAAGTGCCAGGAACTGTGAACTCTGTGAAGACTACATTTAATCTTCAAAACAACCCCATGAGGTTGGCCATATTGTTCTGTTTACAGATGAGGAAGCAGGGAAAGGTGACGTTTCTAAGATCACACAGCTAGCAAGTGGCAGGGCCAGGAGTCTGATTCCAGAGCCTGGGCTTCCAACCCCTTAGCACTGAGGTCTGGGGTGCATGGGGCCCCAGTGATGTGGACAGGCCCAGAGCTGTTTGTATTTGGGAGCCACAGAGTTTTTGGAAAGAGATACTTTCCCTGAAGGCAGCAGGGACCTGGATGAAACTCCTGGGGGTGAGGAGAGGACCTTTAGGCCTCCATCAGGCAGTCTCAGGGGAGAGGGGATCTTTAGGACCATGGGCTAAGCCATTATCTTTTGTCCTCTTCCTGTGGGCAATGTGCATGAGGCTGAGCTTTCTCCTCAGCCCAGCGGAACCCCAAAACTAGTGTGAGCAGAAAGCTGAGGGAAGAAAGCTCCTGCCAAGGAGGGCACTGCTACCTCCAAGAGGGAAATGGAGGGCACCTCAGGGAGATGACCCAGCTGAAGGCTTGGGCAACTGTGGCAGCAGGCTGATAAAGGGAAGTCTAAGGGAGGCAAAGGCCTGGCCTGACCTAGGAGATACTTGGCTAGAAACTGGAAAAGCTTCTGTTGCTAGAACTCTGGATAAGCCACTTCCTTTTCTCTGTGCTTTAGTCTCATCACTGTGTAAGAGAGGAATTGGATTAGATGATTGGTGAGGTTTCAGTAATGAACCAGACGTTTTCTAAGTGCTGCCAAGTGCCAAGGCAGCACCGTCCTAAGGCAGTCCTGGATGCAGGGCCCACTCCAGCTGTGCACAGACACCTCGCAGGCTGGTGGGCTCTGCTGCTTCATCTTCTCTGAGCAGGGCCCAGAGCCCGACCCCAGCCATAGGCCTCCACCTACCACATCCACCGTGCTGAAAACATGGCAATAGTGATGACTGGTCTGCAGGTCCTTGGTAATGTAGGCAAAGGTACAGAGGTCCTCTGGGTCCTGGGCTGCACAGGAAATGTTCCGGATCTCATGTTCCGCGATGACATTCTGCTGGGGAGAGCAGTGCTCTGGAACTCTCTGGCTACCAGTTTCCCTCAAAGGTCATGTCTCTGGCAGTGCCCACCCCAGCCCTTTTACCACCGCCACCTTCCTTTGTCCCTGCCTAGAGGGATAAGCCAGGCCCCCTGTTCTCTTTCCCCATTTTTGGGGGGGTGAATAGGGGCAGTGTCTTAGCCTGTTTGATTCAGATTTGGGGTCACCACCCTTGACCATGGCAAACAAGGGAGTGAAATGTTCACAGCCAAGCACCAGCTCTTCCAGCTGGGGGTAAGGTGGGAAGGGTCTCACAAGCAGCAGAGCATGTGGGGCATCCTTTGCTCATGTAGGGAATCATGCCATTATGGCCTGCGAGTGTGAGGAAGAAACACAGCAGCTGTGCACTGGGGTGAGAGCAGGGGCTGGAGGCAGGGCCCTGGGATGAGGGTATTGGAGCATATCGGAGATAAGCACCCAGGCTAGCAGGTGGGAATGGAGAGTGATAAAGACATTCTGAGTGAGGACCTCAACAGTCCTTGTGGGAAGCACACCTTGTTGGAGGCATCGATGAACTTGACACCTTTGTACGTGATGGACAGGATAATGGTGGGGATCTTCTTCATGTGCTCGGTTGATTTCTGTAGGAAATGGGGGTGGCCTGTGAATGCCCCTTCTCAGGGCTAAGTCCATTTGGATTCCACAGTCTCCAGCCTCCCTCCCACCCTTAGGCAGTGCCAGAACCCTTCCCTGTTCCCCCCACACCCTTCCCCACCATGGACAACCTACCCGCATCTTGGCACAGGCATCTTGCGTGGATTCTGTCCCTCGTAGATCTTTGATCAGCATGGAGCCCAGATACTGTGAATGGGCAGTGTCCGGGCTTAGGAGACCCTGCACTGCTAGGCAGGGGTGACCTAGCCAACTGGGGACGAGCCCACAATCGGGATATGCCCGTTTCCTGTTCCAGCTGGCCAATCCTCTGGCTAATCCTACCCAGAGGCCCCTACCCCTGCCCCTTAGCTGCTGGGAGGGTCTCAGGAGTGGAGAATGGTATTGCCTGGCGTTGTAGAAGGTCCCCAAACCCACCATATCTCAAGGCTGCAGGGAGCGTGGGCAGGAAGGGGCAGGAAGCAGGGAGGCTGGCCATGCGGGGAGGGCAGGGGGTAACTCACATTGGCTTCGTAACCGCAGGACTCGAAGATGAGTTTCTCTGGCTGGTGTTGCCAACTCTGCACAGGGGCATAGGGGGCGGCCAGGCTCGGGGGACGAAGGGTCAGCTTGGCCTCGTGGTGCTCCTCCTGAAGGACACGCAGAGTCAGAGGCCTGCACACCCTCCAGGAGCCCATGGCTCTCTTCCTGGCTCCAGCACACCCAAGAGCAGAGAAGCCAGTGAGCTCAAGGAGGTCAAACCTTGGGTGGAGAGGGCAGGGATGCAGACAAGCAATTCAAGGGCACCGTGCCAGAGGGGCTATCTAAGAAAAAGGGCAGTGGCTCCTGAGGCAGAGAAGCAGGGACCTAAACCACCGGCAAGAGGGCTCAGTCAGGAAGGGCTCTGTGGGGAAAGTGGAGCCTGTGTCTTCAGAAAGTTGGTGGGGAAACAAACAAAACCAGAGAGGGGAAGAGAAAAAGAGCAGAGTGCATGTGGGCTACCACAAGTGCTGGATGCTGCTGAAGCATAAAGAATGAAGAAAGAAATAGTAGGGGCCCGATCCCTGGAAGCCTCATGTCTCAGTTAATCCGGGGGTTGGGGAGTCAGTGAAATAGTCATGGCTAGGGACGCATTTCAAATGTGTCCTAACAGCAGCTGTGTGGGGGCTGGGAGGCCATCACAGTCCAGGTGAGAGCTAATGGGTCCTTAACTAGGGCACTGATAGAAGGAACGGAGAGGAGGGAAAAGATTCAAGAAATATTTAAGGCTTCCATTTCCAGCAATGGGCAAAGAGTCTCTTGGTACAGAACAACTAAAACTGCTGGGTAACTTGTTTTAAAAAGTCTTTTTTTTTCTTTTTAAATCCTTAAATTTTTATTAAACCTCAAATTTCATGCCTGAATAAAGGTAAATTAATCATGGTATATGTGTTGTCCTTCGCTGAATTCAGTTTCCCAGTATTTGTTTATGGCTGTGCTATGGAAAGTTAAGGGAAATCCCCAGAGGCCAGAAATGAGACGTGTGAATTAAGAGAGAAAAAGCACAGACTGAATTTAATGTTCACTCTGGGGGGATGAGGGACACAGGCCAAGATGGTGGACACGAGACCACGTTGGGGTCTGTATAAGGCAGGAGGTAGGACAGGTAAGTACTGAATAAATCTGAGAGATTCCTGGGAGATTCCTGCCTCCCCCCGCCCCCCCCCACCCCCTAAGCAATGCTCTGAGAGAATGATCCAGGAATGCCAGATGGAGCCACCTAGGGCAAGGGCTGCAACTGAGGCCGTGAGCCTGTGAAGTCTGAGAGCGCAATCAACATGACTGTGTGCTTCTCTCCAGCTGCACCCGCCACCAGGCTGCAGACACAGAGAAGAAGAATGGAGACTGATCTGGGCTGCAGTTTTGCTGGGCAGGTGGAGCAGAAGGATATGGAGTTGAGGAGGCAGGAAATAAAGTAGTTCCAGGGAACAAGCAGGGTAATTAAGAAATGGGGGAAGAGATCGGGGCTGAAAGACTGGGAGGACATCAGTCAAGGCGTTGTGGGGACCAGTGCTCTGTGACAGGCTGTGTGGACGAGCAGGAGGTTATAGTTAAGGAGACGGTGGTTCTGAACTTCTGAAGGAGGGCTGGTCCAGGCCACGAACAGCGGGAGGCTGGGCTGTTGGGCAGGTCTCACAGGGCAGCTGGGTGGGGAGCGAGTGGAGGTGCCTGGAGCGGCAGGGTAAGTGGCTGGATCTGGGAGATGCTGTCCTGCCCGGAGGGAGTGAGGTGGCCCCACATCTGTGCCTCCCCTCCTGCCCCACCTGGATTCTGAAGCGCTCCGCTCGAGAGTAGGCTGCAGGGTCATGGAGACTGTCGTGCCGCCTCCTGCCTGTGTCCCCAGGAGGTAGCAGCAGGTCTGCTGATCGCCCCGTGCAGGAATCATTCTGACTGAGGGGAGAAGACGTCTGGGAGAGCAAGTCTTGGCACTGCGGTGGGGAGAAATCCAGGTGAAACTTGGAAACTGTCAGTACCACCCCCAGGCTGTAAAGTCACAGAGGTGCCAGCCAGTCCTGGGGCTGGTGACTGGCCCGAGCAAGGGCAGCAGAATCAGTGGGAGACTGTGCTAGGGCTGGCTCTGCATCTGGCCACAGCACAGAGCTGAGGGACCACAAGCCAAGGGCGTCAGGGGAAGGCCCACTGGGCCAGAAGCCTGCAGAGAGACTGGCAGCCAGGCCCAGCCTGGCTACAGCCAAGGAGCTCCATATTTGACAACCTCATCCTGCAGGGGAACAGCCACCAGGAACACCCAGAGTTCACAGGAAAAGGGAACACTGGAGGGTGGTAAACCACTTATACATTTATCAAGATCAGACCACCTGACACAAGCCATGCTCCAGATATCTGGAGAACATGAACAAATACAAAACTCCTTCTGAGGGAAGCGGGTGTGGCTCAGTGGATAGAGCCCCCGTTTACCATATGGGAGGCCCGGGTTCGCGTCCCGAGGCCTCCTTGTGAGGGCAC
>JAQZBX010054210.1:0-18699 GCA_029593785.1 Cabassous unicinctus | reverse complement strand
ATGCCCCATTCCTCCCCCTCCCACACTTTCCCACATTAATAACATCCTTTATTAGTGTGGTACATTTGTTACAATTGATGAACACATATTGAAGCATTGCTACTAGCCATGGAATATAGTTTACATTATAGTTTGCACTCTGCCCTGCACAATTTTATAAGTTTTGATAAAATGTTTAATGGCCTGTATCCGTCATTGCAGTGTCATGCAGGACAATTCCAATGTCCCCAAAATGTCCCCATGTTATACCTATTCTTCCCTCTCCCTCCCCTTAGAACCTCTGTTGGCCACTGCCTTAATATCAATGATACAAGTTCTTCCATTGCTAGAATAATAGTAAGTATTTAATAGAATAATAATAAGTCTACTTTAGTCCATTGTTCATTCCCCAATCTTGAGGATTTGGAGATGGTGATGCCAACTCTGTTTCTAATTGAGAAGAGGCTTAGATCCCATGGGGCAGATGGGTGGAACTGGCTTGCTTGCAGTTGTAGACACTTTCTGTTCCTTGGGAAGGACATTGTCCATCATCATCTCCTTGTTAGTTGTCCTGGGTGAGTCCAATGAACTGGAGAGTGGGTATTGCAACACGGCTGAGATTCAGGGCTCAACCTATGCATGAACAGACCAAGACTTAAACCAAGTTGTCCTAGGCAGATGGCCAACTGATAGCTGTCATATAATGCCCAATATGTCCTCTCTGCCACTCCAGTTCTGGCTACTCATTGACCCTCTGACTTCTGTATCTCTTATCAATTATAGCTCCATAAAATTCCTCCTCAGGTAGATGCTTTTCAGATCCTGCTTATATCCTCTTTAATCCTCTTTTCTTTCCCCTTCTCTCCCACCTATTTTGTTTGGTTACCTTAGGAAACACCTGGCTTATCCCCTTTCCCTCTTTAACTGTGGGCTAAAAGCCAGCCTTAATCAGAGATGATAAGAAAGACACCAAGAATACATCTGGAAAGAAAGTCAGACATTTGGGAATGAAATTAGACAGTGTAAAGAATCAGTGCCATCAGGCTTTCCTTTGAGAATATCTTTTGAAATCTCTAAAAATATCCATCTTTTAAGTAACCTGTCCTTCTTCCAGGACCACAGTTTGAGATATGTAAAAGCTATTTTATTTTATTCGTATTATGTTTTGTTTTAGTGCTAGTATTTACAGAGATATTGTTTTGTATGTTTATTATACATAAACAGTATTTCAGTCATGTTGTTCATTCATGGGCTTTGGTGGACTTATCTGGGCATCTAACCCCTATTTCTGATATTGTTTCTTTGGAAAAATGTTTATAACTTATACAAGTGACTGATAAAGGAACATCTAATGAAAACATAGTCTGTTTACCTTTTGGCCCCTAATGGTGGGTGATGTTGCCGTGGAGGTGGCTGACTTTATGCCTGTCAGCCAGAGCAGAGCAGCATTTCCAAGGGATGCCTGGAGCTAGCCCAGCCAAGCCTGTCCTTCCTTCTGTTCCTGAGTCTCTAGGCAGTAGCTGGAGGAGCTGGAGTGTGACATGCCCGACCTTGTCTGGGCTCTTCTCTTTTTCTCACTGTGTGTTGTTTCAGAGAATATATTAGCTTAAAGCCTGAAGAGATTCCTCCTCGTTGAAAATCATAATCTAATTATGATAGGACCACATTCTTTAAACATGTTTAGTGGAGTTAATTGAATTATCTTCTCCCATTTTTTGAGTAGGAAATAATACATTCTTTTTTGTGATACCGTATCGAATCTTAAATGGGGAAGCTTCTGGTTTGAAGCTGTGTACATTTCCTGTAGGATACATCTGCTGCTGATTTCTGAAAATTAAAGATGTTCCTTTTGCTCTATGCTTAAACAAAGCAGCATCTCTATGTGGAATGATGAACAGTCAAGGAAAATGGGACTTTTTTTTTTTTTAATAAAATCCCAAACTCTACTAGGTTCCAGGTAACTGAGATTCTCCTGGTACAGCAGGAAAGCTTATCCACATGTTGTCATTTGGGGATCAGTGTGTCAAATAGTTCCAAAAAAGTACATCCATGGTTGATTGCCTCTTTCTTTGTCCTCCTTTCTGTGATGCCCAGGTCTTTGAAGTCAGCTGCCAGGTTCCTCTTTTGAACTGGAGTGACATTTCTCGGGCACTAATACACAGATGCACTCCTAATCCACTATCAGCAAGCCATGCGATTTGAACTTTTACAGTGGCAGGAATGATTTGAGCTCATCTTTGGTCTTGCCTCATTGAAAAAAGCAACACGCACTAAAGGTTCTTATAAGTAGCAAACCTTTGACCTTTGCTTCATTGGTACCAGGCTCTAAGTGACTGAACTAATCAGCTACAGAATCTTATTGTGCTGTTTCGAGGAGAAGGTGGATGACTTTCTAAGGACTAGGAGACAGACATGTGGTTGCCAGAGAGATGACGTCAGCTGGTTTATTGGTGATGTGGAGGACGGAGAGATTCCAGGTGCTTAGCCTCTTTCCTGCATGTGGGAGAGTCTGAATCCAAGCCCAATCCTTTCAGCCAAGGCCTTTGCTTGGGAAAAGCTGCCTTCTAACTCTGTACCAACTGCTGTCTCCACAGGGACCTGAAGTTAGAAAGGTCTTAAAACCTTAACAGTGGGAACAAAGCTTTGAGGACTGGACCGATGTGTGTCTATGGGTGTCTGTGTGTATTTTGTGTTAATGCCAACAACTGATGAGAGTTTCCAAACTGGGGATTGCATGTGAGGTGGGAAGGGTCAGAGGTGTCTGGGTTTTGTGGAATCTGTATTAAGAAATGCCCTTGTGGTGATTTGGAACTGTATGTACCCCCAGAAAATCATGCTCTTAAAGTTAATCCATTCCTATGAGTATAAACCTATTTTAAGTAGGTTTTCATGAGGTTACTTCAGTTAAGGCATATCCCAGGATAGGTCTTAATCTTCTTACTGGAGTCCATTATAAATGGGATGAATACAGAGAGAGAAAGCCTTTGAAGCAAGAAGCTGAAAGCAACAGAACCTGGAAGAGAAGGGGGAGACCAGCAGATGCTGCCATGTGCCTTGCCGTGGGGCAGAGGAGTCCAGGTTTGTCGGCAGCTGGTCTTTGGGAAGAAAGCATTGCCTTGATGATGCTTGATTTGGACATTTTTCTGAGCCTCAAAGCTGAAAACTTGTAACCTAATAAATTCTCATTAACGCCAATGCATTTCATGGTATCTGCTTTGAGCAGCTTAGCAAACTAAAACAGCCCTTTTCTTAGGATAGTAGTTTGTGGTTTAACTCATTTTTTATTAAAATTGTTTCATTATTATTTTCTCTTGAAATGCCTAATATGAGCACTTGGTATAGAACAAGAAGGCATTTATAATAACTTCTTTTATATTTCCTGCTCCTTCCTCTATGCTTATCCTAGAGCAGAGCCTCCCAAGGCCATGTTTTGTGTGGCAAATTGGAAAAAACACTTCTGCAGGGAAGATCTTCCCCTTTTCTAAGCCTCTGTGTACAGGCTTCTGGGAGCTGTAGTGGGGCTTCTTGGGAAGCTTACAACTAACAGTAGGAATGGAAAAAGCTTTATGACCTCTGAAACATGATAGAATAGAGCTGGGAGGCATTGGAGCCATCAAAACCCATCTGCTTACCAGCTTTGTTTTCCTGTGAGATGTTGGCTCCACCAATGGTTCGGCCCTCCTCCCCCAAGATGTGGAAAGAATGAAGTCTGCTGCTTGGAGAGCAGGTGGTAAAGTCACCACCAAAAGCTTCCAGACTTCCACATCTTCAGGCCTGCCATGGGCTTCTTTGTGATTGTGTAGCTATGGCTTTCTCTAAGATCCTTGCACACATTCAAGCTCAGGCTTGTTCTGTTCGGGCATCTTACCGCTATTGTACTTTTCTCTTTCTTTGGGCTTTCAGATATGAGGACCTTCAAGGTCTCTGAGCTGCTAAACCCCTTCTTCTGAGAGCACAGTACCTCCTCAGGAAGCGTGGGTAGGCTCTTGGTTTTCTTCTCAGCTTGGCACTTCTGTGAAGCTGTCTGCATTCCTTTCTGCCAAACTCTTCCTCTGGGGTTCTGTGAGGATGAGGTTGTTTCATGTCTCTGAAATGCTGAATGCTACGGCAGCTCCGCTGAAACCAGCTGTGGGAGGGAACCAGGGAGTTTGAAGATGGGAATTGCCTTTTCCCTCAATCATGGAGCCAGGGGCTAGGTGTGAGCCTTGGGATGTTAGTGTGGTATTAAATTTTCTTAATACTTTTCCTAATTTGCTTCTCTGTCACCCTATCTGGAAAAGAAAGAGTGGGGAGGAAGATTGGTGCTCAGTTTCCTTTTATCTTTCTTTGGCACTGGGGATGGGTGCAGAAGATGCCATTTGTGAGGAAGCAGCTTAGAGGCAGGTGAGAATATCTGTCTCCTGTTTGTTGGATAACTGGGTATCTTCCTGGTCTGGCTGTGTCCACCTTCCAGATTATTTGTGCAGGTATCCCCTGGCCTCTGAAGGCAGGTGCCATCTTTACCTTGTTTAAAATCTTCCAGAGGGCAGCCTCAGAAGTTCCTGTGTAATAGACAGGACTGAGGGGAGCATTATGAACAATGAGCAGGCTGGGCAGAAGATGGACCTGAGAAGGAAATTCCTTGCCTTGGATCTACCCAGGCGTGTGTGTGTGTGTGTGTGTGTGTTTGTGTGGCTGGAAGAGAGGGGTGTGGGTGAACAGTTCTAATGACTAGGAAAAATCAGTGAAGCCAGAAAGAGAATGGAGGAGGCTATCTGTGGAGGGTGTGGAGATTGAGAATTTTTGCAAAGATGTGTTCCAGAGTGGACAGAGACCAGAAATCATGAGGAGATAGGCTCAGGCAGGCTTGGTTATGCTTGCACTGCTGAGTACCTTGGGTCTGATGGCCAGGAATACGTTCCTCTGGGAATAGGGCTGGCCCTCGATAGCCCTCCCCACCCCATACCCATACCCATAATATACGTATATGATTCTTGCCTGTCAGGGAGGTCCCATCCTGTGGCATTCTAGGCCAAATAGGCTGGGCCTGAGAATGGGCTTGCCAGTCAGGGCCCCCACCTCCCAGTGTGCTGGCTGCCTAAAGAATGGAAATCTTTGAGCTGCCATCTTTCCTGGCTTGGCTTATAGAACTGTGTCCTGGCAGTTTACAGAGCCCTCCCTGTGGGTGCCCTGCCTCTGTAGGACTTGAGAGCAGATGGGGCTGAATTTGAAGCAGGCCTGCCTCAAAGGCCCAGATCTCAGATGTACATTAGATTACTATTCTTGGCTCTTTTTCCCTCTGCATCTCTCTCTCCCTTTATTTTCCCATCACTGTCAGGCATTGTGAGCTGCCACTGCTCTTACAAAGACTCATCAGGGCAGTAAGGATGGAACTAAATAAAACTGTCTAGATGATGCTCTGATGTACTCAGCCTCATTCTTGAAGACCAGGTTGATTTGAGCCTGTGAAAGAGGGGGTCTTTCTACCCCAAAAACAGAGTGGGTAGAAGCAGGGGGGAGAAGATGGGAAGATACTTCAGAAGTTGGGAGGGAACTGATTCCATATCCCCACCCCACCAGTATTCCCTGTGAATGATCAAGGGTTGGAGAGAAAACTAAGAACTTGCTTTCTAGCCATTACACAGTTAATAAGTATTTACTGGATTTTCTGCAGCTTAACATTGTGCTATGTGCTGTAGGAGATTCAAATATCATATAAAGCTTGTTTTCCAATCCTAGGGAATTCATAATATATTGAGAGACACAAAATTTGTTAAACAAGTAGAGAATATCTAAACTATGTTGATAACATGAGTATATTTATAGTTCAGAAATGAGAAAGTTGTGTCCTGGAACCACAGGAAAACATTCCTGGGGGAGGCAGGATTTTTTTTCAGATCCTTGAAAATTGGGTCAACTTTATATAAGCAAAGGAGAGGTGGGAAGAATTCTGAATGTGGACAACAACAAGTACATAGATAGAATGTGGCACTCCAGGGTCACTGTGATGACCTGCCTTGGAGTGGTAGGTCTGGCAGAACAGAGTCAGGAATTTGAACTCTAAAGAATCTGCCTTAATGCACAGGAGATGGGAAGTGATACAGTGGAAGTGGAATTTTATGGGGATCACTCTTGTAGAAGAAAGAAGGGTGCTTTTGGAGAGGACAGAGATTGGCAGGAAGGAAAGCCACTAAAGGGCATGGGGGATTGGCAACAGGAATAGAGAAGAAAGGGGTGAATCCTAGAAAATATTCAAAAATAGAATTGGCAGGACCTAGACATAGGATATGAAGGATGAAGTTGAGGGGAAAGACAGAGGATGCCAAAATTTCTGACCTATGAGTGTTGACTAATAGTGACATCTTATGTTTGTAAAATGTACTTTTTAAAGCACATTTTCCTTCAGTAAGTATCTGAGAGTTGTCTGGACTCCTAGAGTTCATCTAGTCTGGTTCCATTTTACAGAGGGGAGATTAGAGCCAAGTAAGGGTAAGGGACTATGCCTAACTCACACAGCTATTTAGTGGTAGAGCAGGATCTCCCATCTAGGCCTTCTATCTCCTAGAGCAACTTAAAGACAAAAGTAGTGTGGAGGAAAGAGTATGGAGTGAGAGGAAAATTCTGTCTAGTTAGGTGACCCTGCTGATTACCAATGTGTCTGAGCAAAATGAAGAATTCAGAAGCATTCCGACCAGATCAGAGTCTCTACTACAAAGAAATGTTTGTGAACCACTAGACAAGGAAGATGGACCCCTTGGGTCCTTCTTGTTTTGAGATTCTTAAGAGCAAATAAAATGCTATATAGTCAATTCTTGTTATTTCTGGTAGTTATGTTTTAAAAAGTCACCAAGAACACTGAATTAGTGAATACTGAACTATTGCTCCTGGGAGAAATACATGCTTAGGTCCTGTGGGCCTCTGGTCATAACATTTTCATCAAGTGATCAAAACTTAACCTTGTTTTATATGTGTTTCTGTTTAAAAACACTTATATTGTTGATTCATTAATGTTGAACACACGGATAGCAGCTCTATAATTCATGCCTGAACAGAGCTTATCTAACACGTGTATTTTCTCCGTAAGGCACATAAAGCCTCCTTGCACTTAGGAACACCAGACAGCACTTCAGTATTACACTTGGGAACCATTTTAAACAGGAAATCACCAATAAAAAGCACAAAAATGTGAAAAATGTGGCATTAAATATCCTAGGAAAGGACACATGAGAACTGAAACAAGAAAGCAGAGTGTCACCTTAGTTTAGACTTTGCTGAGAAGCTGTGCATCAGGTGACTCAAATTTTTTACCACTGTGCATATCTGCAAATGACCACAAAAGTGCTGTGAGTATTGATTTTGGGGTTATAAAGAAATTTTAGCAAGTAGGTGAATTCACAAGTACAGAATCTGCAAATAATAAAGATCAACTGTATATAAAAAGTATTGAAAAAAGTATTGGATTGGGCTTTCTTAGAGACTGTGGTTGGTCTCTCACGTGGCACCTTTCTAAGGGAATATCAAGAGTAATTTGACTCCACATGATTTTCACCTTACGTGCTGACGTTAGAACCCAGTTGCTGAGGAGGACATGACTCTACCTCCATATAGTATGCCATGGTCAGTGATAATCAGCAGCCAAGAACTCAATATTTGCAGGGTTACATTTATGACTCTGTGTATGAACTCTCTCTTCTCTTCCACTTAAACACACACACACACGTTTTCCTCCATTCCCCCTTTTCTTCCTTCTTCCTTTTACACTTTTTGTTCTTCACTGTTTTTCTTGTGTTATCCCCCGTTTCCCTCTCTATCCTCCATACTCTTGTCTAACTTGTCCAAATGACTTCCTGTGTTGGAGCAAATTCTTCTCTTGGTTTAACTCAGACACAACTACAGCAAAGCACCTTGGAGTATTTTATTTTGTCTGTATTCCCTGATGTGGTGACTGGCATTCAGTGATCTGAGCCAGAATCTGAGAGTCATTGTGTACTCTTTTTCACTCCACAGCCAATCATCCTCCAAGTTTTTTTTTTATTGAAATAGCTCCTGATCCTCCACTCTTGTCTTCATAATCACTGCCCCATACAGCAGGAGAGAGAGGAGAGAGAGAGAGAGATCATGGTTGAAGAAAGAAAAGCAGAGATGAAGGTCACCTTCGGGGTCCTCAAAAGCATATGAGTAGTGTGCCCTTTGTAAAGTCTGCTTTTGTGGTCTGTGACCTGACCCTCGCTTTCCCCAGCGATACAGCCACACTGGAACCCCTGAAGGTACATCAGAGAAGTTCTGCATCCTAGGGGAATAGGAAATCCTTGCCTTGCCGGAGGATGAACTCCTATTCTAAGGTTTGGCCAGGTCCTCTAATTTATGATGTTGAAGGTAAGCAGCTCTGTGGCCAGGCACTTCTAGGAGAGGAAGTGAAAGTCATGAGGCCGAAGTGAGGCTCTGTGAACTCCCTTCTAAGTGCTCAGTGTCTGCCTAGTCCTCTTGCTTGCTTTTAGTCTCTAACCCAGTGACCTTTGGTAGGAACAGCTCTCTTCCCTAAGGTTCTCAAGATAAACTTCATAGTACACTTTAATTTAATCTAAATGACCTTGTCCCTGGTGTCTGTCCCAACCTCCATATCCAGTTATTTGAGCCTATTTCTTAAATTTTCCTCTTTCTCTCCTCCAGATAATAGTGCTGCATTCCACCCCAGTCTTTTTTTTTTTCCCCTAGTGCAATAAGGATTTAAGGAGGAAGTAGACTACCTGGATGGTTGAGGTATGAAGATTATAGGCTGGTGGATTGTCTTATATGGAAGATCTTTGCCATTCTGTCATAACCCCAGAGTGGCAGGTGAAATTGGATATAGTCAAGCTGTCTCTCTCCTGAGCCATCCTTGATAAAGTAGAAATACATGGGTCACTCCTCAGAAGCTTGCTGAGGCAGTCTCATTTATTTAAACAACAACAACAATACAAACAAAACAAATAATACCCCCTCAAACCTCCCAATCCCAATTAAGAGACTCCATCTTTGCTTTCACAACTCTTGAGGCTCTGTCTGGGTCTCTGACCCTCTGTGATTATTGGCTGGTGGCTATGCTTCTCCTGACTGTGTTTAGAGAAATCCCCAGAATCTGAAGGAGAACAGATAATTTAAAAGGCAGTGCTCGCTCTCTTGGGAGTACAGAGTCAAGCTTCACCTTGCTACATTTTCCATGAGTAGAATTCCCTCTTCAGCACCTTTGGGCCTTTCCCTTGGAAGAGGTGTGCTCATATGTTACTGATAGCAGAAGTTATCTGCCCAGATGATGAGTGCCCACAGTCTTTCATCACCTTGAGGACTGGATTATAGTTGATTTCTTTACCTGCTTGGGTTTGAGGAGAGCCAATGTCTCTCTGGTAGTAGCTTTGGCCTTATGAGAAAGAAATCCTCTGCTGGCATTCGCTGTGCTGGGACAGTAGTCCTGGCCCCTTTGCTCTTTTCACTCTGTCTCCCTCCCCCAGTCATTAGCAGTGTTTACCTACCAGTTACATGGGGGTACAGACAATAACCTTACCCTGGGCAAGGAACCCCAGACACTGAAGAAATAATATGCTTTCTGGATTTTTTCTTTCTTTTGAAAGGCTGAGTGACATTCCAGTATGTTCCTTTACATCTTGGGAGTTATGCTTAGGAATTCCCCCAAATTTGCTCTTCTTAGACTTCCAAATGAACTTCCTCTTGTTTCTGTCCTCAGGTTCTTAAATTACTTGCTCCTCCCTCCTCTCTCCACATTCCTTTGTTTTTCCTCTCATCAGCTTACCCATCTTCCCTTCCTTGCATCCTAATTTTTGTCAAATTTTTTCCTCTATTGCATTAGTTCTTCTATGTTGATCTCTATGTGAATGAACATTTATAAAATCTCTGTTTCCCACAAAAGACAAACTAGCACTAGTCAACTAAAAAAAAGGATGCATGTGTTGTGAAAGAAGGAGCTAATCATTGCATAGATTAGAAATTTTTCCTATCCTTAGGGGAAAAGAGGGAAAATGGTTTTTAAAAATGGCATCTTCTACTATGTCATTGAAGTTTATTTAGTATAAGAAACCCATCTGTAGACCAAAGCCACTTTCAATGTTCTTAGAGTGAGAACTGCATTTCGAGGGGTCACAGCTCTTCTCTCTTCCTGATTCTTCATAAATTCTTAGAAAAAGCATCCATAATTTCCCTTTATGGAGAATAAGCTGGCATGTATATATCTTAGCAATGCCTGAAGAAGCTGAAATGCTGCATTCCTACTGTCTAATGTTTCAGACAATAGTCAAACCTGAATCCTTGCTCACAAACAACTATCAGATGACAGCTCAGTATAGAAGGTTCAAGATCCACAAGAATTCACCCTTATAGTTAAAAATATCACTTCGTAATTCTGATCATGGTGAACCATGGTTTGGGGAGATGCTGGGTAAGAATTGTTTGGATTCCCCAGCTGCTGTCTTCACTAAAGCTTGGATGGTCAGAGCCCCAAATGGGAGGTTTTGATGTGAGTAGCAGGAGGGACAAGGGGCAGATCAGGCAGGGCCCAGCTGTCTCTTCTTTCTGTGAGCTTTCTTTGTCTCACCTAGCCCTAGAGGTAACTCCATGTGGATAAAAGTGGTAGTTTTCTCTTTTTAATTGCTCTGCTGGAGCACTGTAACCCTCATGAATCAGATACGTTTATCTTATTTCTCAGTTTAAGGTACTTCACAGGCTTGGTTTTTTTTGTTTGTTTGTTTCAGTATATTTGCCATAAAATGTTATTCAAGGCTCTATTTACCTCCTGGGACTGCAAACATCATAGTGTATGTCTTCTGGAAACACTTTGGTCTAACCAGAATGGAGCAGAGTAGGATGTAGAGCTCATTTGATCAGAGCACTGTATTTCAGTTAATGAAATTCAAGATCACAATGACTTTTTTTTTTTTTTTTTTAAGGAGGTACTGGGATTGAATCTGACTTATACATGGGAGACAGGCAATCAATCACTAAGCTACATCTGCTCCCCTCATTGACTTTTTTTTTTTAACCCTCATATGTGGGTAGCCGGTTTTATCGTTTTTGTTTGTTTGTTTGTTTGTTTTTTCAGGAGGCACTGGAAACTGAACCCGGGACTTCCCTTGTGGTAGGCAGGCGGTGAACTGCTTGAGCCACATGGGCTCCCCATATTGACTTTTCACTTATACCATCTTCATTCTTTTGTCATGCAGGTTTTTTTAAACCTAGGTATAAATTATTTATTTTGTCCTCGATTAATTTCAACTTGTTTTATTTAACCTGTGATTTGAATTTGTGGATGTTTTTTCCTGATTCTTTCTAGTATATTAATTATTCCTACCAGTTTGTCATATACGTATTTGATAAGCATGTCTTATTCAGGTCATTGATGAAAATGTGACCATGATAGGATCTAGAACAGGCAGGAAATGCCCAGACTTCTAGGAGTTTCAGAGCTCTTTTTCCAGGTTGATAATCAATCCATTTCACATTGCTGTTTGGGCTTAGCTGTCCTGAGTTGCCAGTCCACCCAGCTGTCTGAGTTCCTGTGTTTTATCCAAGATCAAGAGAGATTTTTCTGAGGTTCAGATAAATTATGTCTCTGGAATTCTGTGCTATAGATATGTGTGCATGTTTTAGTTTGCTAAGGGCTGCCAATGCAAAATACCAGAAATGGGTTGGCTTTTATAATGGGAATTTATTAGGGTACAAGCTTACAGTTCTGAGACTGTGAAAATGTCCAAGTCAAGGCATCATCAGAGATGCTGTCTCACCAAAGGTTGGCTGCAGGCGATCCTGGACTCCTGCCACATGGCAAGGCAAAATGGCAGCCAGTCTTTGCCTTCTCCTCCAGGCTCACGTTCTTCCCTGAGTTCAGCTGTGAGCCATCAGGCATGTGGCTTGCCTCTCCCATCTCCTCCAGGTTTCGTTGCTTCAGCTAGCTGCTCTGCTGATTCTGGCCTCTGGCCTCTCTCTCAGCCTTTCAGGGTTTGTCTTTCTATGACTGCAGGAGATCCTTGAGTTCTCTCTCACATGGCAGGGTAAAATGGCAGCGCTCTTTCTCTGTCCTCAGTTTATATAGGACTCCAGTAAAGGACTAAGACACACCCTGGGTTCCACAGTCTAATCATAGTCTAATCTATCTAATCAACAGTGATCTAATCAAATGGTCCCTTAACGGAATCTAATCAAAAGGCTCCATCCACAATGGGTTTACAGGCACAGGAATGGGTTTGCTTTAAGAACAGGATTTCCTAGGGTCCACAAAAGTCTCAAACCAGGACAGGGCATAAGTGTATGTGTTTGTTTATTTGATATGTATCATATGTAAATATATATCTCATGTAACTATGTATGCACCCTGAACCTAATATTTATGGGCCACTTACTAGCTATTGCTGAGTGTTTTACATGAATGTTTTACATATATTATCTCATTTATTTTGTACAGTAATTCTGTAATAATTTCTCTAAATAAAATTAGTGTTTATCTTAGTTTGCCAGGATTGCTATAACAAATACCACAAAACAGTTGGCTTAAACAACAGGAATTTATTTTCTCACAGTTTGGGAGGCTAGGATTCCAAAATCAAAGTGTTGGCAGAATCACGCTTTCTCTGAAGTCTTCAACGGTCTGGTGGTGGCTTGCTGGCACCAGAACTCAATCTCTGCCTCATCACCTGGCCATCTGTCTCCTATTCCTGAAAGTGTCCAAATTTCCTTGGCTGGTAAGGACCCCACCCTGATACAGTGTGGCCTCACCTTAACGAATTGCATCTTCAAAGATCCTGTTTACAATATCATGGGATGAGGGGTTAGGACTTGAATGTGTTTTTGTGGGGGACATGAGTCAATCCATAATAATGATGTTTTTTTTTAGCATGACTTGTACTTAACCTCCGGTGATTAATGCTTCCTTCTCTGTGTCCGTACAGACCACACTTTATATACTCTGTTCTGGAGGTTTTGCCTGTGATTTTACTTATCTAATAAATATTTATTGAACACTTGCCATATGCAAAAAAAGCACTACATTAGAGCCCCTTGGAAAATTAAGTTGAATAGGAGGTGGTCCTTTCCCTCAGAGGAGCTTATATGTGATTAAAAACATGAAGGAATGAATAATGGCTTTGTGGGGGAAGGAGGGAGAGCTGAGGGACATGGAAAGAAGAGTGCTGAATGTGACTAGAGCACTGAAACCAGCCCACCTGCAAAGTCCTAAATGGAGACCTTTAAAATCCATCTTAATGGTATATTCTGTTAGAACCTCCTCACAGGAATGGAAGGTAACCAATTGATGACAGTTTCAAATCCTATCCCATCATCTTGTTGGAGTGTATTCCTGAGTGAGGAGGCAGGTCACCCCAAAGAAGGTCCACTTTTGAAATATTTTCTTTAAAAAATAGTATAAAATATATATAAAGTATATGTTATTTATAGGTAGAATTTGACAGGAATATTTATGTACAAACCACCCAGCTTAATAAAGAAAACATTACCATTAGCTTTGAAATCCCGTGTATACATACCAATAGTTGCTTTAAGTTTTTTAAAAAAATTAGTATATGTTAAACTGTAGAAGTAAAATAGTAATAGTGTAGAGTATTTAGAACCTTGTAAAAAGGAAAAATTTTCTAATACTTGATTATTATTTTGATATCTAGCATTTCCTTTTTCTTTTTCACTTGCATATGTTTTCACATTTTAGCGTAAGTATAGCTTTGTTATGCAAAATTAGCATTGTCTGATGCTGTTAAAGTCTTCACAGCCATCATTTAAAATTTGTTGATTTTTAAAATAATACATGTGTGTGGTGTAAATTCAAGAGGTATAAAAAGATGTACAGTGTACAGTAAGTCTCTCTCCCACCCTCTCTTAACCTTTTCTCTCCCTAGAGTCAATCTTGGTTCCTAATTTGTGGATTATAGTCATCTCTTTTAATGACTGAATAATAGGTCATCTCATGCAGTGTTTTTTAGACTGAAGGTCATAATCCATTAATGGGTCAAAAAATCAGTTAGTAGAGCTTTACAAACTGTGTTTTTTTTTTTTAATGAAATAGATTATTATGCAAAATAGCACAGAGCATCACATAGTAAAGATAAGTAAGTACTGTTTTGAGAAAACTTTTTGGTTCAGTTTTTACATATATACACTTACATGCACATACTGGCTTGCGATATAAGATTTATTTTTTACCATGGGTTGTGATCAAAAAAGATTTGGAAGTTACCAATTTAGTAATGATTGACATGGATGTTGTTTCTAATTTTTCATTATTATAAATAATACTAGGAACATTCAATTTTTTTTCTCATACCTTGAAATTTTTTCTTAGAATAATTTCCCAGAAGTGAGGCTACTGAGTCAAAGGATATGAACATTTTAATTGATCTAGCCAAGTTACTTTCCAAAAGCTCTATCTCTTTTACTATTTTAAAAAACAGTCTGTTCAGCGTAGGTTATTTTTATTACAAAAGAAAAGCATTCACCTTAAAAATTTTAGAAAATATAAGTAACCCAAAAGAAGAATGGTAAAATTGCTTTTTATCTCTGAGATAGTTTATCAGGATTCACAGCTTTGTTTCTTTATTTTTAATTGTAGTAACACATATACATAAAATTTGCCATTTTAACCATTGTTAAGTGTACAATTAAGTGGTATTGGTTACATTTACAATATTGTAGTACCATCAACACCATCCATGATAAAATTTTTTCATCGCTCAAAACAGAAACTCTGTACCCATTAAGCAGTATAGCTCCCCATTCCTCTGTCTCCCAGACCTGGTTAGTTCTAATCTACTTTCTGTCTCAATGGATTTGCAAATTGTATGTATTTCATATAAATGGAATCATACAATGTCTGTCCTTTGTGTCTGGCTTATTTCACTTAGCATAATGTTTTCAAGGTTCACTCATGTTGTAGCATGTTATCAGGACTTCATTCCTTTTTATGACTGAATAATATTCTTTTGCATGTTACCACTTTTTGTTTATCCATTCATCTGTTGATGGCACTTGGGTTGTTTCCACCTTTTGGCTATTGTGAATATTGCTGTGATGAACATTGGTATACAAGCATCTGTTTGTGTTCTTGCTTTCAATTCTTCTGGATATGTACTTAGGAGTGGAATTGCTGGGTCATATGGTAATTCTTTGTTAGCTTTTTAAGGAACCACCAAACTGTTTTCCATAGTGACTGCAGAGGTAGTTTTTAATGTGGGCTTTTTTCTCGGCACTATCTGTGTAGTATATATATATATATATATATATATATATATATATATATATACACACACATATATACACACACACACACACACATATATATACACACACACACACACATATATATTTAGCAAATGGCTAATTTATTACTTTTCCCCCCAAGTAATATGAAGTGAGCACTTCCCCATTTACCAACCCTTCCCATCTTCTACAGCGGTGATTATCATTCTGGGGGCAACATCTCTTGGACAAAGTGCATGTAGGGTGACTACGCTAGTCCTTCCCAAACTTGAATCATTTTCAGCCACTTGTATTATTTTTTTGCCATAGCCATGTACTGCATAAACTATTATCTACTTATTTTCTTTGAATTGGCTTTAAAAAAAATTTTTTTTGGAAATAATTTTAGACTTACAGAAAAGTTGCCTAGACAGTATAACTTTCCCTAATCTTATATAACCGTAGTACAATTATCAAAACTAAGAAATTAGCATTGGCATAATGTAATACATAGGCTTAATTTGGATTTTCCATTAAGTTTTTCCATTAACTTGGATTTTCCATTAAATTTTTCCATTAAGTTCCTTTTTCTGTTCTAGGATCTAATACAGGATCCACATTGCGTTTAGTTTTGTGTCTTCTTAGACTCCTCTAATCTTTGACAGTTCTTCATTCTTTCCTTGTCTCTTATGACCTTGACACTTTTGAGGAGTATTAGTCAGTTGTTTTGTAGCATGTCCCTCAAGTTGGGTTTATTTGGTGTGCTCTCATGATTAGAATGAGGTTATGGCTTTTGGGGATAAAAACAATGGAGAAGGAGTTCCCTTTTCAGTGTCTCATGTCAGAGGGCACATGACGTTGATGTGTCTTCTGACTGGAGATGTCATTTTGATCCCTTGGTTAAGGTGGTGTCTGCCAGGTTTCTCCATTGTAAAGTTACTGTTTCTGCCTTTGTAATGTATAAAAATTCTGAGGAGATACTTTGAGGCTATGCAAATATCCTCTTTCTCTCTAAATTTTTGCCCACTAATTTTAGCAAAACAAAGACTAAAAAACAAAAAAAAACTTTTATGTGTAATTAACAGCACTGAATGATATAAGTGAATGTATTAAAAGGAGAATTTTTAGGTTGTATATATGTTACTAGAATAAATGTGTTGTACATAGGCCTGAACAACACAGTGAGTCCTATTGTAAATGCTAGACTATAGTTAATAGTACAGTTGTAAAAATGTTCTTTCATGAGTTGTAGCAAATATACCACACTAATGCAAGGTGTTACTATTAGGGTGGTATATGGGAATCCTGTGCTTTATGTATTTTATGCATGACTTTTTTGTAAACTTACAACTTCTCTAATTAAAAAAATAATAATTAGAAAAATGTATGCCTTCTTTATCCTTGGTCTAAGCAAGACATCACTGATCATGGGGTTAATAGCTGATTATCTTTAAAATAAATATAAAAGTTAAAAATTTAAAAAATAATGTCCCTATACCACTTTTGATTGCATTGTATACGTACCACATCTTGGAAACACTAGACTACTCTGAGATGCTAGGTACCAAATTGTTCAGGTCCTGTGATGCCCTCATTAGTTGGGTTGATGAGTTGATTTGTTGGTTTCATTAGTTCATTCATTAAAAAATTTTAATTGTTCTTGGTACAAAGCTCTAAACTAGAATTTAGAGTTATTTAAGACATGATGCTTGCCCTAAAGAATATTAAAAGCTAGTAGGAGAATTAAGCTGAATAAGCCTTGGTGCACTAAATGCAAGGCAGTGGGGGTGTTTGACACTGGAGTGATGTACAGTGTTCCAAGGAGAACTGTAGGTAGGGGTAGGGAATCTAGTCCAGCCAAGGAAAATCAGGGGAGGTAGCATGGAGGAGGTGGTACAGACTGGTCCTAGACTTCCCACGGCCTAGCCCCAATCTTATTCTGTGGGGTACTTCTTTCCCAGGCTCAAGGTATGCTCTTGATTATATCATGGAAAAGCAGTTTGAGTCCACATTCCTCTTTATTTCTCTGTCTTCTCTCTTTCCCTCCACTTTGCACCCTACCTCACCCATCCTGAAGCTTCAGTCATGACAGGTGAAGATCTTGGTTGAGCTCGGAGGTCTGAGACAACTAAGCCTGAGAGTCCCATTCTGGAAGGATAAAACGATGCTCTTAGTTTGAGGTCTGGGATATTGTCTCCTTGGTCCAGTTTTTCCTGGCCCCACACCTGTGTTTATAAGTTGTCCAGTGTTAAAATGCTTGATTTAACAAGAGTCAACAAGAGTCAATGGTCAGGACTCTATGGATTTGAGGGAGTTCAGCAAATTAGCCCATATGTGACCATTGTGACAGATAATCCAAGGGACTGGATTAAGCCATTGAGCACCCTGTGCACTGGGGATCTACCTTTGAGCTTCATCTTGAGGGTTGTGAGCTGAGTGAGCTGAGGTGAACTAGGCTGGCAGACTGAAGGAGAGTAGGCTCAACCCAGCATGAAAATGTCCAGTAGCTT
Source organism: Cabassous unicinctus (assembly GCA_029593785.1). Taxonomy (NCBI): domain Eukaryota; kingdom Metazoa; phylum Chordata; class Mammalia; order Cingulata; family Chlamyphoridae; genus Cabassous; species Cabassous unicinctus. The sequence continues at coordinate 1,003 of JAQZBX010054210.1, read as the reverse complement.
CTTTATCACAGGGCTCAGATCCAGGCTGATTGTGGGCTGAATCTCATAACTTTTTAGTCAAAGCCTTGGGGTTGGGAGTGTGTGAGATTGGGGGTGGGGGTGGGGGAAAGGCAGGTGGGATTAGGACATGAGTCCTGGGAGAATTTCTTTCCATAAAATGCCAGGACTTGAGCACCTGGAATGGGTATTTCTCTGTTTTCCTAGGAAGGCTGTGCAAGCAAAGTATGTGTAGCAGTGGCCAACAAACAGGAGGTCCTGCCAGATGTGGCATCCAGGCAGAGAAGGGCTGGGAATTCCATCTGGAAAGAGACATTTGTTTTGTTGCTCTGAAGGCCCTAGCCCAGAGCCCATGGGCGGACTGCTTGATTTGCAGTAGAAAGATTGTTTTTTAAGAGAATTTAGTTAGATATTGTCACTTCTGCATTGTAAAGGCAGCTTTGTCTCAGACTGATAGCTAGGATGTGAGTCCTCAGCAGAGCCTCAGTCCTCTGTCAGGCACTTCCCAAGCCTTTTCCTAGTTTCCCCATCCTGCATTTGGCACCTTTTTTTTCTCTCTAGCTTTCCTTAGGTCAGAAGCCTGAATCTTCCATCTTTTCTTCCAGAAAAGACTGTCTTTTGTTTGTGATGGTCTTCTCTCTGATTCCAGACTGATGATTCTAGAGCCCTAGGCCAGGGGCTCTGCTGAGATGGTTGGACATAGACTTTGCAGCCCTTGAAAGCAAGAAAGCTTTTGCTGTTTTAGACTCATTAAGAAAGCAATGGGATTGGGTGACTAAGATAGAACAGTAGGTCTGGGTGACTGCAATAGAGTGTTGTAATAGAGCATTCAAGCTAGAAGGACCCTGGGAGAACAGCTAGTCTGGCCCTCTCATTATGTGGAGGAGAAAGCAGAAGCCCTAAGGAGAAACTGGGACTTGCTCAAGATCTTACCACCAGAGAGAGCTGGAAGCCAGGACTGGGCTCCAGTCTGCCCACCTATTCTCTTCCTGGATTTCTGATTTTT
>JAQZBX010054209.1:0-18700 GCA_029593785.1 Cabassous unicinctus | reverse complement strand
CAGCGGTCTCTCGCCTGCCTGCACCCGAGGGTCCGGTGCCGCCCGTGCCGCGCCTCTTGCAAGCTGCGAGGAAAGTGCTTCTTTCCGCTCCCGGACCGCAGACCCCGTGCACCTTGCCTGGACTTTGACGCCCTTGGCCCGAGCCAGCTGTTGGGTGTCCCGGGTGGGGGGCGGGACGAGTGCCTCTGGCGCTTTCCTTTGGCCCTTCCTCCACCTCCTCCAAGCCCTGGGGCCCTTGGCAGGGCCTGGGGCTTAATTTCCTAAGTTCCAGCCTTTCCCTGCCCGAGGGCACGGCCCCCTCTGCCGGACCCAGGCCGGCCTCTGCCTTGGGGACGCTGCAGGGGCAGGGCTGGCTGTTGAGCCCCTCCATTTGGTCTGAGACGAAACGTCGCGAAGGACGAGGCTTGTGTGCGGCTTTGCAGCGCGGCTCGGCCCGCAGCCCTGGGCCCACTGGCCACCTCGAGCTGCTGGCACCAGCCTGCCAGCCGCCACGTTGCACGTGGGTCGTCCTGGCAGGACGGCTGTTGAGACCCTGTCTCTCTTGGAGGCAAAAGAGGAGGGGGTCCGCCCGGCTCAGGTGGTGGCTTTGGGGTGTTTTGCTCAGCCTTGCAAAGGGTGCCGACGGTGCGTGGTTGTAGTTGGTGGCCTGAGCTCAGGCAGCTCAGAGAAGCGGGCGCCTGGCGGGCCGGGCGCCCCCTCAGCCAGAGTCCTGTGGGTGCGTCTCGGCCCTGGACCTGCTGATGTTCTCTGTTCTGGGGGCTGCCCTGAGCACGGTAGGGGGAGCAGCTTCCCTGGCCTCTGTCCACTGGGTGCCAAGAGCATCTAGTCATGACAATCAGAAATGTCCCCTGGAGCAAAGTGGCCCTTGGCTGAGAGGAAGGGTCTTCCCTGTGGCCAGAAGCCTCTCTGGAATGTGCCCAGGAGTCGGTGGAGAGCCTTGTGCTGAGGATGGCGCTGTGCCCCCTGCCCTAAGCCGGCCGTAGACGCCGTGTAGCCTGGGCTCTGCAGGAGACCCACCTCTCACCTGGGTGGCAGAGGTGGAGAAAGGTTGAAGCCGGTGCCTGCGGGATGCGTGGCAGCGACAGCTGGGCTGGGAGTGTGGACCTGCCCTTGGGGGCACCTTGCAGAACTTTGGGGGTGAGCGGCTGTGGACAGGTCTTACACGGCGAGCAGTGCTCTTCCGTGCTCTGGACGCTGGCAAGCGGCTTTCCAGGGTGCCGGGCCTGCACCCCGCCTGCCGTGTTTTTGTGCTGTGGAGGGGGTGGCCCCCTCCGGGGAGCGGGCGGTCGCGGTGCAGCAGGCAGCTCTCCTTAGCTAGCTGAAGCCGCGTGTGCCGTTGCTTTCTGTGCAGAGAAAGGCGCTTTACTTCCCAGTCCAGAGTGAGCTTCAGGGTGGTTGCGCCGCAGCCGCCTCGGTGCACACGCCGGGAGGCAAACAGGTGAAACGGCCCCGGCCCCCGGCTGCACTTCCCTTGCTCGTTAGTTGATCCTGTAGGGTTTTCCTGTAACGATCCCGGGTCTGTTTTTGGGGGTCTCCTGGGTGCCCTTTGTTCCCTACGGAAAAGGTCGGGGCAGGAAGGTCACTTCTGTCTAGAAGAGGAGTTTGGAGAAGTCTATTATTGGGAAGCGCCAAACTTGGCAGGATGTTTCCACCGGGAGCCGCGGACGCTGAGTAATCACCTTTGTCAGTTGAAACGAGAGCTGGTGCAAAGTTAGACGGATGTTGGGCAGAGCGTTGTCTCGATTTGACAGTGGCAGTGGACATGGTCCAGCCTTCCTGCTGACGGCGGCCAGGGACTCGCGGACTGAGAACCCCTGGGTGGGCTCCAGAGCAGCTTCTCCAGGCACTTTGTGAACCCGAGGGGGTGCCAACGTTTTATCCACAAGCAGGTTGGTTTTGGGGAGGCTCCTGCGCCCTTGAGGCCACAGAGCACTTAGAGCTGGGAGTGACCTGGGCGTCCTTTGCTGTGTGCAGGTCCAGCGAGGGTCGCTCGAGAGTTTCCCACTCAGAGCACCATCTCGGCGCTGCAGAGTCTTGTAGTTGACAGACTCCAGTGCCCTCAACCTGCCCGTGCCCCTCCAGCCTTGCCCTGGAGAAAAGTCCACTTCCTCTTGCCTCATGGAGCTGCCAGTCCGTGAGCACGGGGTAGGTGGCTTCCTGCCTTGCCTGGGCGTGCGTCCAGCGTGACCGTAGGGTGGGGAGTGGGAGGGGAGCAGTGGGGGAGGGGGCTGGGCAGATTGGGGTGCACCCCCCCTTTCCTGTTGAAGTGGTCTGTGGGGCCTGCCGCTCTGAGTTCAGGCCGCTGCGGCTGCTTGTGCTTCAGCTCTGCCTCAACTGTACCACTTGTGCCTCAGTGGTACCGCCTGTGCCTCGTGGTGCCTGTGCCTCAGTTGTACCACTTGTGCCTCAGTTGTACCACTTGTGCCTCAGTGGTACCACCTGTGCCTCGTCGTGCCACCTGTGCCTCAGTTGTACCACTTGTGTCTCAACTGTACCACCTGTGCCTCAGTGGTACCACCGTGCCTCTGGCAGGCACCTCTGCAGCGGGGTCAGGGCTGGCATGGCTCCCTGGTGCTGTTCAGAAGCTGGCGGCTCAGGTCGGGACGGGGGCTTCCCTGAGCACCTGCTTCTCATGCGTGTGCCTGTGCGTGGGAGGGACTGCATGGGTTCCGGGCAGACTGCTCAGGACCGAGGCACAGCCCGACTGCTGTGGGACCCAGGGCGGGAAGCGGAAGCCGATTCCACTGGAAAGGAGCTGGGAGAGCGGTTTCCTGGGAGGCTTGAGCACAGCTTCAGTGGGAGACAAAAGCTGGGGTCCACGCAGGGGCAGAGCCGCAGGATGTTCCAGTTTGACGCAAGGCTGGAGCGTGGGGTGTTGGGGCCCTGGCAGCCAAGTGAGTGTGAGAGGTCGAGGAGCCTGTGAGTGTGCGGAGCTCCTGGACGCGGGTGGCGAGGGGTGGGGTGGGGTTCAAGGCGAGGGCCGTGAGGTTACGGGGGTGGTTTTCTGACCGAGGGTCTGGGTGGAGGTGGCGCTGAGATAGTGGGGGGCTGGCTGGGTGGGTGGGGCGATGGTGCCACTGCTTAAGACGGTGGAGGAGGAGGGCCGGCGATGGGAGCGCTGGACACGATGGGGCTTCTCGCCATCCCATTGAAGTAGAAGTTGCTGCAGAGCCTGACAAACGCGGCCACGTACGTAGCCACGACCAGAGTCAGGTCGCCCCTTCGCCGTTGCCTGTGGGCCCTCGAGGGAGTGGGGTGCGTGTAAGTGGCTGACGTGTCCTGCCTGGCCTGAGAATGGGGGACACGGACTTGGGGTGGCATCAGTGAGAAGCCCAGACGCGGCGGCTGAGCGCAGCGGGAAGTCTTCTCGCACGGCTCCGGAGGCTGGAGGCGGAACGCGGCGCCAGGGGGCCTCCTTGGCGGCCGCGGTCCTTGGCATCCACAGCGGGCAGTGGCGTCGCCCCGGCCTCTGGGGTCACGAGGCCATTCTCCCCTCGCTGCTCCTCTTCCGAGGACGCCCGTCATGGTGGACTCGGGCCCTGCTCCAGGCCGACCTCGCGTTACTACGCCTGCAGTGACCCAGAGGCCTCGCGCGGAGACACAGGGGTCAGTATCTTTTTGGGGATCCGTATTGTTTTGGGAGATACAGTTAAACCTACAACAGCCCATTGTGGGGGTGAGAGAAGATAAAGGGGGGCCGGGGAGGTTCTGAGATGGGGGCCGAGTCTGAGGGAGCTGGTAGCTGATTCTCTCTACTTTGGGGAGACGGTTCCGCTCGGGTGATGGAGGCCCTCTGCTAACGGGGGGGGACGGGGGCCTCCGGTGCCCTCGGTCCAAGGCCTGGTGGTGTCCCAGGGGCGTGGGGGCAGCGAGGGCTTCCTGGTGCACGAGGGGCGCCGGCCGCCGCCCTCGCTCGGCAGCATGCTGCTGGCCCTCCCCGGGCTGGTTGGCGAGGGCTGCCACGCTTGCCGCCTGTCTGGGAGGGACAGGCCCCGCCTCTTGAGCGTGGCTCTTCCCGCACCCTGGTGGGTCCTGGTTGTCAGAGCAGCCTCGTCCCCGAGTCAGCCCTGCCCTGGGCCCTGGGGGCGGGAGGCCGCTGAGGCCCGGCGAGGGTCGAGGCCCCGGCAGGGGCTGGCCGAGGTCCTCCTCCCGGCCTGGACCCCGTCCTGGGACGTCGGGAGCTCGAGGGCCTGGGCGAGGCGCCTGCTGCCCGCTGGCCTGGGCGGCACGTCCTGGGGGCTGTTCTCAGGAAGAGAGCGTCTGCCAGCTCAGAGCTGGGTGCAGCCGGCGCCCGCCCCTCCCTGCCGCCCGTTTCTGCACGCTCCGCCAGGCTGGGCGGGAGCAGGGGTGCCCTGGAGCCGTGGGGGGGGGCAGCGTCCCGCAGGCCGGGCACACGCCTCGGCCTTTTCAGAGACTGAGCTAAACGGGGTGCCTGTGGCCCCTGCTCCTCAACAGGTTTGCAGCCACCCCAGGACAAGCCGAGGGCTGGGCCTGCCTGGGCTTGGGGGTCGTGAGCAGCTGCCTGCCCCCCGCTCCGTCCTCTGCCTGTGGTCGCGTAGGCCAGGAGTGGGCAGACTGGAGGCAATGGCGTCCCCCCGGGCTGAGCACGCCCCACGGCGGCGTGGAGGGGGCTCGCTGTCCCATTCCTCCCTCTTCGGCCCCCAGCCCTGCTGCCCCCACACCGGGCGTTTCAGTGCAGGTGGGGCAGCTCCCTGGTGTCAGTGCCCCACTACCCTGGGGTCTGGGTTCTAGACCGGGGTCCCCGGGAAGCCTGGGCCTCCGTGATGCTCACAGTCAAGCTGCTGGTGGGCATGAGGCGGAGAACCAGGCCAGAGGGGCTTACGCAGCAAGCCAGGTGGGACAGGTACACCCCGAGTTGGCATTCGGGGCAAGGCGAGGTGACCTCGGGAAGGAGGCAGCAGCAGGTGCAACAGGAGAGTGTGGGGCAGGCGCCCGTTTTGGCTGGAGGCTGGGCCCAGACGGGCCCTCAGAGGCTGTGCGGGCCATGTGCGTGGCGCGCGGGGCCGTGGACGTGGTGTGTGGGGCTGTGGACATGGCGTGCGGGGCTGCTGGAGGCAGCTGCCTCTCCCGCGGCCTCTCTGCGCCCTCCTCACCCGCCACCGCGTGGTCCCCTCTGCTGGCTGCCTCGCGCTTTGGGAACCCCCTGGGGCGCTGTACACGCACAGCGACCACGGCAGAGGGTTGTGATTTGGCTCATGGCCGTGCGGTCGTGCGTCACTGGCCGTGACGGCGTGTACAGGTGACACCAGGGAAGGCTGGTCTGGGCGTCGGCCCGGCGAGCCCGAGCCCCGTGCGCGGTGTCTCCTGGCTCCTGCACCCCGGAGGTGGGCTTCGAATGGGGCTCAGAGCATGCTCTGCCCCTCGAGGGAGGGGAGCCCTCAGGCCTGGGAGCTCAGGAGCGCTCCAGGGTGGCGTCGGGCCAGCTCCGGAAGTTTCTGCAGGCGGTGGGCCATGCCGCGAGCCTTGCTGTTTCCTGGGAGGCTCGCTGCTTAGAAGCCTTGATCCGCGGCAGGTTTCCAACTCTCTCAGCTCCCTTGGCGCCCTGAGGAGGCAGGCGCGGGCCAGCGCGCGGCGGCTCTGGGGCCTAGAAGATGCCTCTCGGCCTTGCCGGGGGTCAGGAGGAGGAGAACACGGTGGCGCAGAGGCCCGGCGCCTGGCTGCGCTTGCTGCGCGGCTCCGCCCGGGAGTGTTAGCGAGCTGAAAGCGCCTGACAGGCGGAGCCACAGGATGTGGAAGGAAACGGACGAGCGCGTCTCGAGGGTGCCGTGGACCCCTGCTTCCCCGGCGCCGTGCGTGGGGGGACGCGCTCGGCCTGCCTCCAAGGTGGACCGAGCCTGGGAGAGGCTTGTGGACGGGAGAGGCCTGCTTGTGCCGCACACTGTCAGCGGGGCACGCGGTCTTAGCTCCAGCCGGGAGTCCAGCCCCGGAACAGCGCCTGGTGCTGCTTGGTGTGACCGACAAACTGCGTCGTTTTGGAGGAATGATCTGGAAGTTATTCTAGAAAAGCGCTCTTTTCCCCAGCCCGGGGGTTTCCTTTTGAGAAGTAGCCACTGCACCCGTGCCCTGCCGTGACAAGTGCCACAGGCCCCCTGGCATGAAACAACACAAAGCTGCGGCCGGGGGAGATCCGGGCCCCGCGGGCCGCGCTCCTGAGCCGCGGAACCGCCCCTGCCGTCCCGGCTTCCAGAAGCCGCCTGCCTCGGCCGTGGCTGCTGCCGCCGTCGCGTGGCCCGCCCTGTGCTCCCACCTCCCTCCTTCCCTCAAGCCAAGTGGGTTGCCGCAGGGGTGAGGAGCCTGCACTTTGTTCTGTAGCCGCCGAGGAGCGGGTGGGCAGGGGGTTAGCAGAGGAGAGAAAGGGAATTTGGGAAGGGCACTCGGGAAGGCTCCTCTGGCGGCGGCTGGTGGCGCTGAGGCCGGCGAGCTCGGAGCAGCCAGAGGCTTCCGCCGGAAAACGCCTGCACGCTGTTTCTGGGGAGAGGGCGCAGACGGTGCCGCAGGGCTGTGGCAGAGGACACCGGTGGGCGTTTGTCCTGCTGCGTCCAGAGCCCTCAGAGCAGGCCCCCGGAGGTCCCTGCATGGCGCTCGGGCTCCAGCGCACGGCCCGGCCCGGCCGCCTGGGTCAGGGGCTGCGTGGGGGCCTGGGGTGTGCGCAGGCCACAGGCCCTGGCTGTGGCCCTGCCTGCGCGGCTCTGGCCACGTCCGACTTCACTGTTGAGACGTGAAAATGGCCAGTCGCCTGCCGGGCGTGTCCTCAGCGGCGACTCGCTCCCCAGCCACGACGAGGAAGCGGAGGCCTCACGTGCCTGAGTGGCGACGAAGGTCCCGCCAGCACGCCTCCTGCGCTGCACCAGTGTCACTGCCTGTGCCAGTGTCATCTTCAGGTGCCTAAGCAGAAAACTCGTGGGTTTTGTCAGAATGGAATTCCCGTCAGCCCGCAGGTTGGCATTTAAAGGCCTTGTTTGTGAAGAGCCGTGTTTGCTCCCCAGGAGGGCCCTGCCGCGTACGTGGACTCGCGGGTCCCCTGGCAGCGTTGGCCGCCCCCGGCTGCCCTCCGAGGCGCCCACCCTCCCAGCCTGGGGCCCTCCGGGACCACGCCCGGGAGTGCGAGGCCACCTGGCTCTCGGGGGCTGGGGAACGGCGGCTGCCCTGCGATGTCGGAAACGCTGCTTGTCTCCTACCTCCAGCGGCCTGCCTGGCGCCTGCCCGTGAGGGGTCGCGTCCTGGCTCCGCTTCTCACGGCCTCTTGACGTCTCTATGCCGTAGGGTCCTTGTCTGTAAAATGGGCAGGATAGTCCCTACCTCCCAAAATAATGGAGGTGATGCCCGTGTCCCTGCACAGAGCCTGGACGCAGTTCACGCAGCAGCTGAGCGCAGCTGCCGTGACCTCCTTGCGCTGGCTTCACTTCTCCCAAGGCGAGGCCTTTGGGGAGCCAGTTAAGTTCACTCGGGACGCGTCAGAGTGCCTGCTGCTCTCCAGGCCGAGTGTAAGAGTGTGCAGTTTTCAAAGAGTCCTAAGAAGAATCCCGACGTCCAGAAGCAGCTTTTGAGGAACTTCAAGTCCTCGGTCTGCAGACACCTCGAGGCTGAGAAGCCCCTTTCCTCGTGAGGCTCGGCTGCCCCGGCCGTCCAGGCAGAGCCGCGTGAGGCCACGGAGAGCGCCGGAGGAGCTCTGCCTCCAGGCCCGTGCACGTGCACGCACACGCACTCGCACACGCACTCGCCACCAGCGCCCTCACGGCAAGAGGCTCAGGCTGGCGGCCCGGGAAGGGGGGTCGCGAAGGGTCAACCGGAGGCGGGTGGGCTTCTGCCAGCTCCAGCCCGGGACTGGCCGCGGGCGCGGCGTGGGCTCCCACAGGGCGGGCCTGCGCCGGGGCGACCACGTGGCGAGCAGCGCCAGCCTCGCCAGGCGGCTCCTCCACAGCTTTGGGCTCTCTCCAGATCTCCTGGGATGTCGTGGATATATTTCACCTTATATTTATTTGTATTTATATTTTGCCCTCAAGCCGGGTGGACAAACTTCCTTTGAAGGGCCAGGTGTAGGAAATATTTTAGACTTTGGGGCCATAGGTTTCTCTTGCAACTACTCAGCTTTGTTGTAGCGTAAATAAATGAAATAACGTAAACGGCTGAGCTAGAAAACGGCTCCACGGGCGTTTGACCCGGGTGGTGGTTTGCTGGCCCAGGACGACCCTGGTCGTGGGAGCTGGCGTGCTGGGTGGGTCAGGAAGTGTGCAGTGGCGCACTCTTTACACCCTTGAACCAGGGTCCTGCTTCGCGGCAGAGGACCCTGTGGCTTTTCTGTCCCCTACCTTGGGGCCAGCAGCTGGGGGTGCAGGCGCACCTTCTGCCAGTCCCCTCTGCCTGGCGGCCTGGGGGGCAGCTGTCTTCTGGGGAAGGACGGGGCTGAAGGGGCCACGGACACGCACTATTTTTAGCATCTGACCCCTCTCCTGGGCCCTGCCCGTTCCAGCCTGGGCAGGCGTTTCAGGGATGTGGAAGCACTTCCTTAAATTAAACATTTGTGAGCCTGCTTTTAAGAAATTTATTCTAAGAAAAGAGCACTTTTACGTAACGTGTTTTTTTTTTAAATTTAAAGAAGTAGTTTATTTGGGGGTGGGGGGGGCGGGGTTCCAGGGATGAACCCGGGACCTCGTACATGGGAATCAGGGGCTCAGCCCCTGAGCTTCGTCTGTCCCCTCCAGTTTGTTTCTTTGGAAAAGTAGTCCACGCTCTTCGTATAAAGTTTCAGAAAATACAGAAAATAAAAAGAACCCCTGGTTCCCCACGCAGGGAAAACCACTCCGCGCGGGAAGGCGCGCTCGCTCTCGCTGCCGCAGCCCCCCGCCGCCACCTCCCCGTGCTGTAACCTGCGCCCCCACATCCAGCAGCCGGGACGCACCTGCGGTTCGTGGCTAAACGCGCCCGCGGGTCACGCTCTGGCCGCATCTGGCTTAGGGTCTCAGGGGTCCCCGCACCCAGCGGGCCCGGCAGGACTGGGAGCAGGAGGAGGGGGCGCCCCGGGCGGCGCGGGTGGGGGCGTCAGCTCAGCTCCGCTGCGGGGCGGCGTGCGGGGAAGAGCCCCCCGCCCCCCACGCGGCCCGCGGCCCTTCACGCCGCCCGCGGCCTCCTGCGCAGACGCTGCCTCGCGGGGACCCCGCCGTGGAGGGGAGGGGTGCGTGAGCGGGGCCTCCCCAGGTGGCCCCTGGTGCCCGCTTTGTCGGGGCGGGCATCGCTCGGGTGGTTTTCGGGCTTGGAGACTAGTTTTGACGCCTCCCCCAGGGTGGTTCCCAGCTCCGGCCGGCCAGGCCCCGAGTCCCCGCAGGGTCAGTGCGCGCTGTTTCCAAAGCGCGTCGCAGGGGTCGGAGCCGAGGCCCTGCCGGGGCTCCCGCGTCCCACCCCCGTGCGGGGGCGCCGGCCGCGCTGGGCCTGGCTCCTCCGCGGTGCCGGTTACCTCTCTGGACCGTGTGCTAGAGGCAGTGGCACCCTGGAGGGGTCTGTAGGAGTCAGGCGGTGGCGCGCGGGGCCAGCAGAGCTGGACAGGGCCAGTCGGAAAGCGCCGTTTAGCGCCTTGGCTCCAGAGAGCGCTTGTGTGGTAAGTTGGGTGGGAAATCGAGGCAGAATCAGTTTCAAGCCTGAAAGCCAGGTGACCTCAGAGGTCTCAGGTGTGCTTTTAGCAGGTCCCGGGGAGACAGGCCTCGGCGCCGGGAGGGGCCCCGGGGGCTGCGCGCCAGCAGCCCTGGCCCTCCCGCCTCTCCGAGGCCCACCGTCCGGGACCCTCGCTGGCTCTGGTCGGGCCCCGTCCCTGCCGAGGGCCCTCAAGCGGGGGCGCGCGAACGGCCTTGGCCAGGGCCGGCCCCCCGCGTTCGGCGGCTCATTTCTGAGCCGGGATGGCGGTGGCACGACCGCCTCGTGGCGCTGCGCGGAAGGCGCGGGCGGCCTGGTGCGGTGGGACGAGGGGCTGACGGCCCGGGCACGGCGCGTCCTCGGAGCGCGAGGAGGCAGCTGCAGCGCCGGACCCGGGCTTCGTGCCGGCCGCCTGGGAGGCTGGGGGTCTTCAAGCCGCTCGAGCGAGCCCGCTGAGCCGGGGTGGGGTCTGCGGCGGGCGGAGGGCTCTGCGCCCCACGGCTGCGCCGCCGCCGGGAGAGAGTGACTGTGCGCCCGGGCCCCGCCGCAGCCGGGCAGAGGGGAGCGGGTGGCCGCGGACCCCGGCCGTGCCTCCCCGCGGCCCCGCGCCAGCGCGCGGGACCCTCCCCTCACGGCCTCTTCTCTTGCAGCCCTGAGGATGGCCGCGCTGGGGGACGCCGTCATGGTGGTCCGGGGCCTGGCCAAGCTGGCGCAGGCGGCCGTGGACACCTACCTGCAGCACCTGGGCTTCGGCGGGGAGCTGGCCGTGGTGGCCGGGGCCCTGCAGCCGTTCGGCTCGGCCGCGGCCGAGGCGCAGGTAAGGAGGCTCGGGGCGCTGCGGGCAGGGCTCCTGCGCCGCCGTGGGCGCGGGCAGCGTGGGCCGTCACGCGGAGCATCGCGGCCCTGTCACTAGCAGCTAGAGCCCGAAGCTTACGCTTGGTGTATTTCCCCCCAACCCGCCCGATTACTAGCCCCCTGGGTTAGTGTTTTACGTTTGTCGTGCTGCACGAGGGAAGGTTCTCGGATTCCTTAACCACAGCCCACCTTGCACCACAGGCTTCGCACGCTTTGTATGTCCACCCAAAGTGCACGCTCAGGGGCTCTCATTTTCACCACGGAGCTGTGCTGTCATCACCTCAGTCCATTCTAGAACGTTTTCATTACTCCAGAAGGAAAAATCCCACAACCCTTATACCCCCCTGTTGTTGTCCCTTAGAACTGAAATACCTTCTTGCCATTCCTGCAAAGTGGTACGATACTGCTGCTAACTGTGGTCTGTAAGATACATTAGTGGTCATTCCCCTCTGTCACCCTACCGAAGAGAGGCCTTTTCATTCTGCACGTTTGAAAAAAGAAATCACAAAGAAAAATGTAACAGCTGAAGGCAAAGGGCCTCTCCCCTCTTGTTTCAGTGATGCTAGTGCTTTGGGGTGGGTGGGTTTCTGGTGAGCAAGAGAAGGGACCTGCCCCCGTGAGGGCGGTAGGGGCACAGGCAGGCTCGCCCCTTCGTGGCTGCCACGTGCTCAGCCCGGCCCCCGCCCCCCGAGGGCCCCCAGGCTCTGCTCCTCTACTGGCTGCAGCTTCACCCCTCGAGCTGGATGGGGGGGTCCCCTCTGCTGGAAAACAGTGCTGGGGAGGGGAGTGTGAATGGGCCTCGCGCCCCTGCCCTACGCCCCCTCGAGGGCTGCCCCGCCTGCCCAGAGGGCCCAGTGATGGAGTTGCGTTTCTCTCTGCTCTCAGGAAGGCGCCGTCTGGCCTCAGGCCGTTTGCTGGCTGGGCAGTCTTGACCAAATGCAGCCTCAGCTTCCCTTTCGTGAAATGACAGTAACAGCTCGTCTCTCCCCATGAAGCCTGTAGAGCCGCGGGGGAGTGGACTCGCTTGCGGGCGGCGCATGGTGTCGATTCAGGAGGTGGGAGTCCAGGCTGCCGCCCTCCCCCGAGCTGATGCCACCTACCTTTAGCGTCCTCGCCCCGTGTCCTGGCCCTCGCGGCTTGTGGCTGCAGCGAGCTGCGTTTCCACATGAGCAGCGGAGGGTCGGCACGCTCGCAGCCGCCTGGGGCCCCGCAGCAGAAAGGCCTCAGTGACCGTCACGAGGCAACCTGGTGCCCCTCTTCCTCACGCCCTCTGTCCCGGAGCTCCTGGGCCTCCTGTCAAAGCCTGTGACGGACGCCGCCTGGGAGAGACCGTGGGCAGGGCCGTGGCTCGGAGGCGGCACGGGGCAGCCCACCCTGCGCCCCTCAGCGCGCCGGGCCTTGGCTGTGCTTGTACGCTCACAGCCTGCCCGTCTTTAGCCTTGGCTTACCCCCCTCAACCATGGGAGGCCCTCTTAGCCCCAGTTTGTAGGTGAGGAGCTTGCTGCCAGGGAGCCGTGCTCTGAGTGTGCCTTCCTCTCACCTGGCTCGGCGCGCAGTAGGTGCTCGGCGCGCTGTAGGTGCTCGGTGCGCAGTAGCTGCTCGGTGCGCAGTAGGTGCTCGGCGCGCCTTAAGTGCTCGGTGCGCAGTAGGTGCTCGGCACTGTGTAGGTGCTCGGCGCCACCAGGACACACCTTGGAGCCTGGGCAGCAGCAGGCCTGGAACCCGGGTCCTGCTCCTGGGCTGGGGTGGGGGCGTCCTCCCTGTCCAGAGCTGGCTGTGCAAGGAGCACAGCGCCTGCCCTCTGGGGGCCGGGGGTGCTGCCTGCGAGGAGGGCCGGGGGCTCCTGGTGGCCGCTTGCTCCCCTGAACGCTGGCTTTTGTGCCCTGCAGGGTTGGGACAACCCCGAGAGTGTCGACGACCCGGAAGCAGAAGTGTCCTTTCCAGGGCCCGGGGCAGCAGGGGACCCGGCGGGCGCATCTGAAGCCTCCTGCCCTGAGCAGCCAGCCCCCGTGCCCCCCACCCCTGCCCATGCTGCCGGCGGAGCCTCGAGGGATGCCTCGCCCCTGGGTGGCATGAGCGGGAAGCTCTTCGTAGAGCCCGGGGGGCCGTTCTCTCCCGGGGGCGTCCAGCGGAGGTTCCTGCACCAGGACCAGCCCCCCGTGGGGGGCCTCACGGCTGAGGACATCGAGAAGGCCCGGCAGGCCAAGGCGCGCCCTGAGAGCAAGCCTCACAAGCAGATGGTGTGTCCGCGGGGCCTGGAGGGGCTGCCCCGGTGCTGGGACCCCCGGGCTGAGCCTGGGCAGTGTGGAGGCGCCCCTGGTGGAGCTCGCTTTGCGGGTGGGGCAGGCCCTGCCCGCACGGGGTCCAGGAGCTTCCTTCCTCCCTCTAGCTCAGTGAGCGGGCTCGGGAGCGGAAGGTGCCGGTGACGCGGATTGGGCGGCTGGCCAACTTTGGAGGTGAGTGTCCGGGCATGCCCCATGTTCGGAGTGGGTCTGGGGTCCCCCTGGGAGCCCACGTGGAGGTGGGTGAGGACCCGGCAGGGTCCCGGGAGCAGGTGGCAGCGGCTGTTCCTGTGCCAGCCTTGGAGGGCTGCGTCCCTGGACCCTCCCCCTGCTCTGCCCGGGCACAGCCTGAGCGCAGCTTTACCTGCTGCCAGGTGTGCTTGTGCTCAGCCCTTCGGAGGGCCCTGCAGGAGGGCGGCTGGGGCTAGTGGAGGCTGCTCGGGGGCAGCCTGGCTCCTGCGGAGAGAGCGTTTGTTGGCTCCTTGCAGAGGACCTCAGTGGATGGGCAGGAGAGTCATCTAAAGTCCATCGCCGTCTTTGTGAACTTTATTTGTACTTTGCGCTGGGGTTTTGAGTGACCACCGTCCAGCACCCTGTGCTCTTTCTATGAGTTGAAAGATAATTTTGGAGTAAGCGTTTATAGCAGTAGTACCTGCCTCCTGACATCATGCTGTCATAGCTATTATTTGCTCAGTGACCAAGATGTTCCTTCTTTGCCATGGTAAGGCCTTAGGATGGCCTTACTGGGAGGCATTTCTGGAAGCCCAGCTGTCTTCAGTACAATCAAGGAAAACGAGCTCTGACAGCTGCATTCATGCTGGCCGTGGGCTGCTGGGTGCTGAGCTGCCGCCCCCCTGCCTCTGCTTTGCTGGGGCTGAGGCTTGGGCGCTGCCCCCCAGGCCTGCTCTTTCCCTTTGCTGCCTGTTGTTGGGACTCCTGCCCTACGCCCCGCTTGAGACTGGCTTCTCTGGAAGGCTTGGCTTGGCTGGCGTGAGAGGAAGGGAGTCACCTCGTGGGGACGGGAGTGACGGGAGGGGAGAGCCCGAGGGAAGGTCCTGGTGGTGGCACCGGAGGTCCTCAGGCAGGGGCCGGGCGCGGGCCCTCCTGGGTGGCGGGAGAGGGAAGACAGAAGGTGGACGGGGTCGTCTGGGAAGGTGTGCAGGACCCAGAGGCCCCCGGTGAGGGCCGGGCGTGGCTCCCCTCAGCGGGCGGGGGTGCCGGCCGGGTGGCCCAGGGCGTGGGCGCTGCACGACGAGCGTCAGTGCTGCAGCGGCCGCGTCAGAGCTCCCCGCGACGTGGCCACGCGGGGCAGCTGGTGTGTCAGGCCTGGCAGCAAAGGGCCAGCTCAGGAAAGAACGCGCCGTTCTGGGTCATCAAACTGCCGGTCGTGACCCTTTGGTGGGGGTGCGATCAGCATTTTATAAACAAACAGAATATGGCGCTGGATAGAAGAGATGAGAGACGACCTCGTCGGCCCCGAAGAGGAGCCGCCCGTTGCCAAAGCCCTTCTGTGTCCGAGACACGAGCCTGCCGTCTAGTGTGTCTCAGCGCCCGGCGGGTGGGGCCGTCGTCCTGCCGGATCACACTCGGGCTCTCTCCTCCGTCTTCCCTTCGGGAGGGGATGTGTTTTGGGTGTAGAAGGGGGTATGAGAGCATGGGATTGTGCCAGATGGTTCTGCAGCTCGGGGCTGGGGCTGCTCCAGCATCCGCGGCCGGTGTTCCCAGTGGCGGTGGAGGCGGCAAGGGCTTTGCTGTTTGCGTGGTTCTTTCCTTTTAGCTTTATTTTGGAATACTTTCAGTTACAGGACAGTTCCAAAACCACTCCAGACCCCTTACAGAGAGCTCGTGTCGCCCCACCCCACCCCCAGATACCGGTTTAACACTCTGCCACCTTTGCCCTCCTGTCCACGTGTCCGTTTTCTGAGCATTGCAGAGCAGGTTGCACACATTATAATCTTGAGCACATAATAGTCCCGTGTACGTTTCCTGTGAACATGTGAAATCACCTTAAGTGCAGTTATCAAGCTCAAGAAATTAAGCATTGGTAGAAAGTTTAATTTCAGTCTGTGTTCCAGTTTTTCTTATGTCCCGATAATGTCCTTTGGAGCCTTCTCTCCCATTCTTAGAGCCCATTCGGTATTACGCATGGCATTTGACGTACTTTAGTTGATCTTTAGTTCTTTTTTTTTTTTAATTGTGCAAACAAATACAACGTAAACCTTCCCGTCCCAGCCCCTGCCAAGCACAGCGTCCCTGGGTCGGTCACATCTGCGGCGTTGTGCTTCCCTCACCACCTTGCCTTGCTGGAAGCTTCCCTTCACCCCGGAGACCCTGCGCTCGTTCCGTGTTGCCCCTCCATGCCCCTCCTCGCACCCCTGCGTCTGTAGCGGCTTTCTGACTCTGTGTACTTGCGTGTCCTCCAGTATTTTCTTTGTGGTTTTTATCATTTAACGTATCAGCTGTGACAATCTCAATCGCTTTGGTGCCAACTTGACTTCAATAGCAAGTCCCCCACCTCTACGTAGTTCTTGTCACAGACGACATAGTTGTACGTTAGAAGCCCCAACCACTGATTCATCATTGCATTTCATGCATTTGCCTTTTAGATCTTGTAGGAAGTAAAAAGTGGAGTTACAAATAAAAAAAAAGCTCCTACTGGTGTTTATATTTACCCGTGTCAGTGTCTTAAATGGATCTCTATTTCGTCACGTGGCTTCCGTCAGTTGTGTAGCACCCTTCCTTTCAGCCTGCAGAATTCCCTTTGGCGTTTCTGCTAGGGCTGGTCTTGAGGAAATTTCTCAGCTTCTGCTTGTCTGTCAGTCTTACTGCTTCCCTCTTTTTTTTTTTTTGTGCTACGGGGCCAGGGATTGAAACTGCGACCTTGTATGTGGGAAGCCGGGGCGCAACCATCGAGCCACATCGGCTCCCCTTTCCCTCTTTTTGAAAGACAGTTTTGCTGGGCATAGAATTCTTTGTTGGCCTTTTTTTTTTTGCTTTCGGCACTTTAAATATGTCTTCACACTGCCTTCTTTCCTCTGCGGTCTGTGAGAACTTGGCACTTGACCTTGCTGAGGCTCCCTTGCGCGTGCACGCTGCTTCTCTCTTGTGACTTCCGGAACTCTCCGTCTTTGACATGCACAGTTTGGTTGTCACACGGAGCAGCGTCGGTTTTCCTGTGTGGAGCGTGACGAGCGTCTTCGGTGTGCGTACTCGTGGACTCTCGTTAAATTCTGAAGCTTTCAGCCCAGGTCATGCTCTGTCTGCTCTCCCTGCCCTCTCTCCTGTCCTTCCGGGGCTCCCACATGCATGCATTTCACACTTGACGTGCTGCCGGTTGTCTTGCCTTCACGCCCACTGGCTCTCTCTCCTGCCAGCTTCAATCTGCTGTTGAACCCCTCTAGGAAACTTTTAGTTTTTGTCACTGGGGTCTTCAGTTCTGTTTCATTTCTTTTCATAATTTCATTCTCTGTTGCTAATCTCTGTTTTCATCTGTTGGTTTCCAAATGTCCTTTAGTTCTTAGCGTTTTCCTTTAGCTCTCTGAGCATATTTAGGACCGCTTTTAAAAAGTCTCTGGTACACCCAGGTCTGGTGCTCCGCATGGACGGTTGCTGATGCTTGAATCTTCCCCTTTGCCTGGCCGTTGCTTCCTTTTCTTTGTGTGTTTTTTAATCTTTTGTTGAAACCTGGTCATTTTGATATTTTAATATATTATTGCTGGATTTTAGACCCTGAGGCATCTGTTACTTAAACTTGTATCCAGCTAGAGTTATACCTAGTTTTCTTTGAATGCCAGGAACTAACAAATGAAAAAAAAATTAAAAAGGAAAAGGAAACACACACACCTTTCCCGGTCTTTGCAGACTGGCCTGTGCCAGTGCGCCTCTTCAGGGCTTCAGCCATACCGTGAGCTGAGAGAACAGCTCCAGGCCAAAGCACAGGGCCTGCCTGAGCCTTTTGCACATGGGTTTTGTCTTGGGCACGTGTGATTGGCCCTGGGAAATTCCCTGATTACATGGTTCCAAATGCCCCCTCTTCTCTAGGAGCAGTTTCCTCTCGGTCCTGGACACGGCACTGTGTGTCCTCCAGCCATCACTCCCTCACTGCAGGCACCCACTGGACTGCCCTCCCACAGCTGTTCTGTAGGAGGCTCAGGGAGCCGCCTTCTACATGCAGAGCAAGTTCGGGGTCGGCGAGTCCCTCAGGCCACACCTGGACAGATGGGGCCAGACTTATATGCTCTACGTGCACGAGAGCTGCTCTGCTGCGCCCTCTGGAACTGGGACCGGGGGGGCTGTCCTAGGACTGCAGACCAGCTCTGTGCAGGGGGTGCAGTAGGGACTAGGCAGGAAGCCCCAAGATCTGCCTGCTTTTCACTAGCCTTTTTCTTGATTGCACACTCACCTGCTGCTGCGGTCCATTTCCTGTGTTAGAGCTTAAGATATCTCTGCCAGGCCTTGCTGGTTGTTCAAAGCTTCTGTGGGGGGATGGAGCCCTGAAGCTTCTCATGGCTCCATCTTACAGGGGATAGGGGTGGTTCATCTTTACATGGACTTGGAGGCTGGAGCCCTAAGTCCAGTGTTCCACAGGAAGAGCGATGCTATGGACAGGCTGATCTGTGGAGTTTAGAATTGGCTATAGAGTGGTGTGCAAGGAAAGTCAGATGTTGGATTTGGGGTCAGAACTGGGTTTTAGGATATCATAATATCTGAGTTACAATTCCAGCTCTGCTTCGTGGGTGACCTGGGACCCTTCTTTGTTTTTTCTGTCTGTAAATCAGGGGTCTTGCCACCGTCTCCAGTGGGGCTGGATAAATGTTCCGTGTGCACTTGGGAGGCCTGTGTTCTGACCCTGCTGGCTGCAGTGACTGACCTGATTGTCGTCAGGTCAGACTTGTTCACACATATTGATTGGATCTTTTTTTTACTGACTATTTTTTAGAGCCATTGTAGATTTACAGAAAAATTACACAGAAGTACAGAGTTCCCATATTTCACCCTGCCTCCACCCACAGTTTTCCCTGCTATTGTCATTTTGGGTTAGTGTGGTACATTTGTTACAATTGGTGAAGCAGTCTTACTGGAATTATATTGTTAGCCAAGGTCCACAGTTTATATTAGGGCTCGCTCTCTATGTCGTGGTTCTATGTCTTCTTTCTTTTTTCTTTTTAAATTTTTGTGGTACTGTATAGACAGCATAAACTTTCCCACCTCAACTACTTCCACACGGACCATCCAGTGGGATTAATCAGTCACAGTGCTGCGCTGCCCTTGCCACCTCCATTACTGGAACTTCCCACCACACCGAGAGAACGCTTACGCCCCATGCCCTCCTTCCCTGCCCCTGGTCACATGCCCTCTACTTTCTGTCTTTCCGAGTTTCCATATTCTGGCTATTTCACGTAAGTGGAATCATACAGAATCTGTCCCTTTGTGTCTCACTTATTTTATTCAGCGTGATATTGAACGTGATGTTCAGTGTCATAATTTCTTTTTACGGCTGAATAATATTCCATTGTAAGGGTAAACCACATTTTGCTCATCCACTCATCTGCTGATAGACACTTGATGCTTCCGCCTTTTGGCTCTTGGGAATAATGCTGCTATGAGCATTGGTGTGCAGATATCTGTCACTTCTTTTGAATATATACCTAGAAATGGGATTGCCAGGTCTTGTGGTAATTCTATACTTAACTTTCTTTTTTTTTTTTTTTAAAGATTTATTTATTTTATTTATTTATCCCCCCCTTGCTGCTTGTGCTGCTGTGTCCATTCGCTGCGTGTCTTCTCTGCGTCTGCTTATCTCCCTCTTGCTGTGAGGTCTTGCCGCATCAGCCCACGGTGCCTCGCGAGCCGGCCTGCCCTCACAAGGAGGCGCCGGGAAGCGAACCCAGGGCCTCTCATATGGTAAACGGGCGCGC
>JAQZBX010054208.1:0-18698 GCA_029593785.1 Cabassous unicinctus | reverse complement strand
ATAATTGATATTATACATATGAAGAATTTTAAAACTGGTTTATTTTAATTAGAAATAATCATTTAAGATTCATCCATATCTTTTTTGTCTGGATGGAACATTTCTTTTTATCCCAGTAATATTCCATATTATGGATATAGCATAGAGAGTGCAACATCTTGGTTGCATTCAGATTTTGGGATTTACAAATACACCTGTTGTAAATATTCACATGTAGATTTCTTTAATTAATTTTTGTTTATTTTTAAAGAAGCTTTAGACTGCACAAATGTTACATTAAAAATATAAGGGATTCCCATACACCCAGCTCTGTCTTCCTCCCACACTTTCCTCAATAACAACATCCTTCATTAGTGTGGTACAATTGTTTCAATTGATGAACACATATTGAAGCATTGTTACTAACCATGGACTATATTTTACATTATAGTTTACACTCTGTCTCATACAATTTTGTAGGTCATGACAAAATACACAATGACCTGTATACATCATTGCAGTGTCATGCAGGACAAACACAATTTCCCCAAAATGCCCCCATATAATACCTATTCTTCCCCTTCTCATCCCTCAGAATCTCCATAGCTACTGCCTTTATATCAATGATAAGAGTTTCTCCATTGCTAGAATAATAAGTCTATAGTAAAATAATAAATCTACTTTAGTCCATTGTTCATTCCCCAGTTTTGAGGGTTTTGGGATGGTGATGCCCACTCTGCTTCTAATTGAGAGGGAACTTAGATCCCATGCAGTAGATGGATGGAAATATTTTGCTTGCAGTTGCTGACTCTCTTTGTCCTTGTGATGGTGTTGTCCATCTTCACCTCCTCGTTAGTTGTCCTGGGTGAGTTTAATGAACTGGAGAGTAGGTTTTAAAACACTGCTGAAATTCTTAGCTCAATTGGCACATTGAATAACCAAAGATTTAGGTCTCTGGGACATATATGCTTCAAGTATACTGTCAAATATCGGTTCAAATAAAAGGGGCAGAAGAGCCATATGTATGGAACCTATAAATGAGCCTAACTCTGTTTCACTGGGAAGCATACATTCCAAAGTAAGGCCCACTGACAGGGTGCTGAGTTCCTGAGATGTCTGACCTGCTTATAGTTTCTGGATGTCTCTAGAGGCCTCAGGAGCCCTTCTATTTGAGGCACTGTTTACTGTAGCAGTCAATGAGAGCCTGCTGTGACTTGCATAAGTGTAACCTCTGGAATGGACTCCAAAATCACTTGTAATCTCTTGCCATATAAACTTTTTTGTGTTTACCATTTTACACTTTTGGTCAAGGTCTTTTTCCAGTTGCATTGCCAGTTGGTACTTTGTTCCTCTTATTCTATTTCCTTGCAGTTGTCTATGTTCCCTTGAAAACAAAATTAGGGCCAGAGAAAAGGAAAGAGGTAAGAAGAGAAAAAGAATAATAGTAATAATAATAGTAACGGGTAGAAGAGTTACCCTGTAACACCTAGGAAAATGAATAATTAACTCGAGTAAGGACTGCAAAGGATTAAGAATAAAAACATGAAATACAAACAGTGAGATGGGAAATCGAATAGAGAAAAATATATAGGATGAATTAAAAGGCTAAAATAATGAGAAGAGAGGGGAAGAGGAAAGATGAAAAAATAGAAAAAAGTAAAAAAGAAAGTAAACAGAAAAAAAAGAGAAAGAAAGAAAACTAGAAAAATTGAAGACCAAACAAAAAGATGTGGAATCTAAGAACAACAACAGAAAGCGGAAGATAGAAAGATGAAGAAGGAAAAGAATGAGTAGGTAGACAAAATTGGTAAACTAAAAAATGGGAAACAAAGGAGAGGGGAATACAACAAAGAAGAAACAAGACAGCAGCAATTAATTTAAAAAAGGGGTGGGGGAGAGAAAGAGGATAAAAAAAGAAAAAGCAAAAACAAGCAAACAAGCAAAAACAATAACCATGGAAAAACAGCCTCCCCTCTTAGGCCCCTAAGGAGTTCTCATCAATCAATTACCCTGCATTATGCCCTCTGCAAGTTTTGAACTGGATTATAGTGAGTAAATTAAGTTAAATTTTAAAAAGGAACCCCTTTTTAAAGAAAAATAAGAGATCCAAGTAAAGTTAATAGAAAAATAATGTCTATATGTTCCGTGTCCTAAAGTAGCAGCTGGATGTCTGATAACCCAGTGGGTCACTTCTCTAAGAGCTGAGACTCAAACAAGGGGCCTCATATATTCAAGGCAAGAACTGTACAACAGACCAAAATTTTCTCCTTGGGTCATTTGGCCTTTTAGAAAGCTATTCACCCACTTTCCCTCAGGCAGGTTAGAATCTTTGCAGCTAGCCAGAGTCCTGTGGATTAGATTCCTGTCTGTCCCCACACCCTGTCTATTGTAATTGCTTTCTCTCCCTGGGCAGGTTGATGTGACAGCTTGTGTGAGCGGGTCTCAACTCCCCTGTCCTGGTCAGGTTGAGGTCTCTTCCAAGATTCAAAGGGGACACTGGTGACTGAATTCACCACAAAGAAACCACTTTTGACCCTCTTCCAGATATCTCCTCCTCCCAGGGGACCCTAAATAGGCCCTTGAAAGCTTATTGAGGGTTCCTACCACCTTCCTCCCTTAGGGGAGTTGGAATTTTGATAGTTTTCAGAGCTGGACTAGTCAGTTGCCTGTCTCCACCCTCTCCCCACTCCAGTTCCTCTCTCCCAGCGCAGATGGGTGTGTCAGACTACCTGAGCAGATTTCCCTCTTCCTGGCAACACCTTGGTGCTGACTGGTATGCTCCCCAAAGTTCAATGCGGGCCCAGGTAACCATACCCACAGAAAGGAAACCCCTCTCCATTCTTCACCAAAACCTGCTTCCTCTCAAAAAACATTCTCTCCCACTCGGTGGTTGGTGGGAGTTCTGGGGCTTGTGGAGGCTTTCTGCCTTTAGGGTGGATCTTAGCCTCCCACTGTTTCCAGCCACAGGGGCAAGAAACTCATGGTTTTCCATTGGGCTCTTTATCTCTTTGTCCAGTTTCCTCCAGACTGATGCCCTGAAGCCTCCTGCTCTGTGGGTTCCCCAAACAGCTCATTCAGGTAAGATTTTGCCCCTTCTCAGGTGTCTTTAGTGAGACAGCTGGGGTGTGCCCACCTAAGCTGATGCTATTTCTCCTCATGCTTGTTGTTTCATGCTCTTCCTCTCTCTGTCCCTCCCCTTCCTAGGAGTTATGAAGCACTATCTTGATCTGTTGACCCCGAAATCAGGTCCCTTAGACAGACTTTGGCTTTCTCCATTGATTTTTTTGAACAGTTATCCCTTCTTGCATAATACAATGTCATCTTCCCATAATTCCTGATTTTTAAAAATTATGTTCTATTTTGTTGGGCTAGTCACAAAAATCATGATGTGCTGTCACCATTTCAATTCATTTCCAAAATTTACAAACAACCTTTTAACCAATTCTGCCAGATTAACTACCAGCTTTCCATTCTCTAACCTCATTCTATGTTCTGGTAACCTATATTCTAATTATTAATTCCATGACTTTACATAATATATTTAGTTCACAATAGCACAAGCATACAGTATTTGTCCTTTTGTTTGTGGCTTGCTTCACTCAACGTAATGTCCTCCAGGTTCATCCATGTTGTAATATGCTTCACAACTTCATTTCTTCTTACAGCTGTATAATATTCTATCATGTGTATACACCACAATTTGTTCATCCATTCATCAGTTGATGGACACCTGGGTTGTTTCCAACTTTGGCTATTGTCAGTAATGTTTCTATGAACATCTATTTGCCAAAGACTATTCATGTCACTGCTCTCATTTCTCCTGGGTATACACTTAGCAATAGCATTGATGGGTCCCATGGCAAATCTATATTCAACTTCCTTAGGAACTCCCAAATAGTCCTCCACAATGGCTGTAGCAATCTACATCCCCACCAACGGTGAATAAGTGTTCTTATCTCTCCACATACTCTCCAAAATTTACAGGTTTCCAACTTTTTACTAGCAGCCAATTTAATAGGTGTGAAATGATATCTCACTGTAGTTTTGATTTTCATTTCCCTAATCACAAATGATGTTGAACATTTTTTCATGTGTTTCTTCATCATTTCTATTTCTTCTGTGGACGATTTTGTTTTCAGTTCTTTTTCCCTTTTTCTGAGTATATTTATATTAATATTTGTATATACTTTTTATTTTATTGAAATATATCATTCATACATTAACATACATAAACAATAAGTGTATAGTAAGTGTTGTGAACTTACAAAACAAACATTCATGACATTATACAGGAGTCCCATGCCTCACCCTAACACAAACAACTTGCACTGTTGTGAAACATTTCTTACAAATTTTGAAAGAATATTGTCAAAATATCACTACTAACTATAGTCCATATCTTACATTTGATGTATTTTCCTCCAGTCCACCCTATTTTCATTATTGTTTGCTTATACTTTTATTACAGAAGTTGTGAACTTACAAACAATCATGATAGCTTTTTCTTATTGTTGAGTTGTATTATCTCTTTTTATATCATGCATATGTGATTGCAAAAAATTTTCTCCTGTTGAGCCAGGTGCCTTTTCATCCATTTAACAAAGTCCTTTGAGGTACAAATGTGTTTAATTTGAAGAGGTCCCATGTATCTATTTTTTGTTGTTGTTGCTGCTTGTGCTTTTGGTGTAAGGCTTAAGAAAGTACCACCTATCACAATATCTTGAAGATATTTTCCTACATTTTATTCTAATACTTATATGGTTATTCCTCTCTCTGTCCCTCACTCTTCTGGGAGTTGTGAAACACTGTCCTGGTCTGCTGCACCCCAAGGCAATCTATTCAATCAGCTTTTGGTTCTTTCTTCATTGCTTTTGTGAGAGAGCTGATCCCTGCCTGCCTAATCTGATGCCATCTTTTGAAATTCCCCAAAAGAGTGTATCTTGATACTGATTTGTGATTGGTGTGTTTATATATCATTATCCTTTAGAACATAGCTATAATTCCAAGGATACCACTTTTAAACAGGAATCTTTTACCAGAGTTTCCACTCAAGAGAGGTTTTGACTTCATTTTAATATGGAACCCACTTCACTAATAAAGAATCTCAAGCTTTTCAGTGTTGACAGTCTGCCAAAATTATAGCTGGCATTCCAATATCTCTACCCCAGAAGGTCCTTAATATAGTTTATTTTGTGGATAAATTAATTCCTTATGTTAAGCCAGAATAGGAATGAATTTAAAAAATGAATGGAAATTTACAGGTATGAATGACTATATTTAAAAATAAGAAAGATCAGAAACCAATAATCTAAATAAACATCTTGGGAAACTGTACAAAGAACAGCAAACTCAAACTAAAGTTATTATAAGGAGTAAATAATGATGATTAGAGTGGAAAGAAACGAAATAGAGAAGAAAAATAATTGAGAGAACCAATGAAACTAAAGGTGGGTTCTTGGAAGATAGCAATAAAATTGCAAATACTTAGTTAAAATTAAAAAAAGACAGCTAGAATACAAATTACTGAATTTAAAATGTAATTAGGATATTGCTAGATATTGCAGATATTAAAGTGATTATAAAGGCATATGGTGAATAATTGTATGCAAACAGCTACATAATCTAGAAGAAGTAAAGAAATTCCTAGAAACACAAAATTTATCTAATTTGACTAAGAAGGAACAGAAAATCTCAACAAACCTATAAAAATCTAAGAGATTCAATCAATCATCAAAAAACTTCCCAACAATTAGAATTCCAGGAAAAGACAGCCTCAAAGGTGAATTCTACCAAACATTCAAGTAAGAATTTATCCCAGTTCTCAAACTCTTCCAAATTGGAGAGGGAATGCTTCCTAAATTCTTCTATGAGGCCAACGTTATTGTGATAACAAAGCTACAAAAAGACCTAAACAGGAAAGAAAACCTAGGACCACTTTCCCTCAAAAAATATTGTTGAATTGAAGAAAATACAACATTGAGGTGGAGCCAGTGGCCACTGGATGCTTTCGGGGCAGGGAGAGGGAAAAGAAGTTGTAATACAGGGGCTTTTTTTGGAACTTGGGAATTATCCTGAGTTACATTACAAGGACAGATATAGGCCATTTTACATCAGCATATAACATGCAGAACTGTGTGGGAGAGAGTGTGGTCTACAATGTGAACTATGGTCCATGCTTAGTGGCAAAGCCCCAGGATGTGTACATCCATTACAGGTGATGAGCCACATTAATGAAAGATGTTTATGGGGGAGGTTATGGGATGTGTGGGAGGTGGGGAACATGGGAATCCCTGTAATTTTTGTGTAACATTTATGTAATCTAAGCATATTTTAAAATTAAAAAATATATATTGATGAAAATTCCTGTACCAAATACTAGCAAATTGAATAAAAGAGAATATTAAAAGAATTACCCACCGTAGCCAAGTGGGTTTTATCTCACAAATGCAAGGGTGTTCAACATAAGAAAATCGATCAATGTAATATGTCACATTAACAGAAAGAAGAGGACAATCACATGATAATCTTCATTGATGCAGAAAATGCAATTGACAGAATCCAATACTCTATCAATAAAAAATGCTCAGAAAAATAAGAATCCAAGGTAACTTCCTCAATATGATAAAGGTAATAGATATGAAAAAAAAGGTAATCATATACTCAATGCTGAAAGAGTGAAAACATTCCCTTTCAGTTCTGGAACAGGGCAAGTATGCCAGCTTTCACTATTATTATTCAATATTTTATTGGAAGTCTTGCCAAAGAAATTATGCAGTGAATCTAAATATAAGGAATCCAAATTATAAAGGTAAAACAAAGCTATCTGTATTCAAAGAAGACAAGATTCTTTATGTAGAAAATACCAAAGTTTCCACAAGAAAACTTCTAGATCTCATGAAGGAATCCGGAGAAATGCAAGCTATGAGATAAACATGCAACACTAAGTTATGTTTTATTACACTAGGAAAGAATATTCTTAACTGAAAATTGAAAAGAATTCATTTACTACAGCATCCAAAAGAATAAAATACCTGGGAAAAATCTATTTTTCATGTAATAAATATTATTTTTAAAGAAGTTATAGATTACATGACAGTTACATTGGAAGTATAGGAGATTTCCATATGCCCCATCCCCTCGCTTCCCACATTTTCCCCTATTAATAACATCCTACATTACTGTGGTACATTTATTACAATTGATGAACAAATATTGAGTAATTTCTATTTACCATGGTCTATAATTTACAATATGGTTTGCACTTTGCATCGCACTGTTTTATTTGTTTTGTCAAAAAATATAATGTCCTGTATTATCATTGCAATATCATGAAGACCAATTCCAATGCTATAAAAATGTCCTATGTAACAACTATTCTTCTCCACCCCTCCCCTGAGAACCTCTGGTAACCATTATCTTTATATCAATGTTACAAGTTCTTCCATTACTACAATAATATTACGTCTGCTTTGGTCCATGGTTGCATTCCCCCCTTATATTTGTTCATTCCTAAATCTTGCGAATTTGGGGATAGTAATGCCCACTCTGCTTCAGGTTAAGAGGGAACTTATATCTTAAAGGGAAAATGGTATGAACTGTTTTGATTGAAGTTGTAGACAGTCTTTTTTGGGGGAATGGTGTTGTCCATCTTCATCCTGTTGTTGATTTTCCTGGGAAAGTCCATTGAAATGAAGAGTAGGTGTTCACCACAACTCTGCTGAGATTCAGGGTTCAACTGGCATATGAACAGACTGAAGATTTAAGTCTCTGGGACATATATTTAATGGGTATATTGCAAATTATAGTTTCAAATAAAAGGAGTAGGAGATTCATATGTAGGGAATTTATAAATGAGTCTAACTCTGTTACAGTGAGGAAACAGGTTATCATATATTCCAAGTTAAGGCCCACCGATGGAGTGCTGATTTCAAGTGGTTGTGTGCCTTGCTTAAAGTGTCCATATGTTTCTAGAGCCCTCGTGGGCATCCATGTTAAGGCTTTGTTTACTGTGGCAGTTAGTGAGATCCACCTGAGACATGCATAAATGTAACTCTGGAATGGCTTCTGGGCTCACTTTGAAATCTCTTAGATGTAAAAACTCTTTTGAATTTAATGAGTCCCCTCCTTTGTTCAAGGTCTTTTTACAAATACATCTCTGGTTGGCACTTGGTATTAGTCTTTTGGTGCCTAGGAGGCTTATCCGCATGAGTCATGTCCCATGGTGGTGGGAAGTTAATTTTTTGAGCCTGGCTTAGAGATAGGCCATATTTAAGTAACAAGGAAGTTTTCAGGAGGTAACTATTAGACCATAAATATTAGGTTTTTTCAATTTTACAAGAATAAGGGCCATAAGAATAAGTATTAATATGTAGGGCTTGGCATATTGGTCTGTTTTCTTTTACTAGGCATGGGCTGTGTACTATAGAGATTCTTTCTACTGTATTTGAGAATGTAGCAGGACTCCCCAGAATCATAATGTAATATTTTTTTTTGGTTATTTTGTTGGTCTCCACCTAGTTAGTTAACACCATATGACCTCATGAACACATTCATCTTGGAGAGAGGCTTGCCCCAGATGCACCCTTTCCCACACATCCCCCCATCACCAACATCCTACACCAGTGACCCTCCTCTGCAATAGGTGCCAAAAGCACACTACCCCACTTGCATTCTCCACCACAGCCCTCAGCCTCCCCAGAGTTCAACAGTTCCTTCCTCCAGCCCTCCCTCTAGACCCATAGTTAGCCCAAACCACCCTCACAACTCTGCTCACACTCTCACTCCAGCACCATTTACCCCATTCACATCACTGCACCATCATGACCCCATCCACTGCAAACCACCATCATCCACCTTATCTTAGATTATGCCCACATTAAACATTAACTCACC
The DNA here is from genome assembly GCA_029593785.1 of Cabassous unicinctus. NCBI lineage: Eukaryota > Metazoa > Chordata > Mammalia > Cingulata > Chlamyphoridae > Cabassous > Cabassous unicinctus. Next base: position 9,827 of record JAQZBX010054208.1, on the reverse strand, counting down.
ACTCTACACCCGTTCTATCTTCTGGTATCCTATCTTCCAGACTCTACCTCTGTGAGTCTGCTCAATATCTTAGTTTACATCAGTGAGATCATGCAATATTTGTTCTTTAATGATTGGCTTACTTCACTCAACTTAAGATCTTCAAGATTCATCTATGCTGTCACATGTGTCAGTAGTTCCTTCCTGTTTACAGCTAAGTAATATCCCATCATATGTATATGCCACATTTAATTTATTAATTCATCTGTTGATGGCGACTTGGGTTATTTCCAACTTTTGGCAATTGTGAATAAGGCTGTGAAGAACATTGCTGTATATGCCAAATTTTCTTCCGCTATGGCTGCAACATTCTACATTCTCACTAGCATTGGATAAGTGTTCCTATTCCTCCACATACTCTCCAACAGCTGTAGTTTTCTGTTATTTTTATAACAAGTCTAAGATGATATCCCATTGTAGTTTTGATTTGCATTTCACTAATAGCTAGTGATGTTGAGCATCTTTTCATGAGTTTTGGGGCCATTTTTATTTCCTCTTTGGAAAAGTGTTTATTTAAATCTCTTGCCCATTTTTAAATGGGTTGTTTGCCTTTTTATTTTCATGAGGTAAGATTTCTTTATATATGATGGATATTATACCCCTATCAGCTACATTGTTCCCACCTATTTCCTCCCATTGTGTAGGGTGCCTTTTCACTTTCTTAACAAACTCCATTTGAGCTCGAAAGTTTTAATTTTAAGGTCCCATTTTTCTATTTTTTCTTGTGTTGCTCATGCATTGGGTGAAAAGTATATGAAAACATTTCCTACTACAGGATCTCACAGATTCTTCCCTATATGACTTTCTAGGAGTTTTATGGTCTTGGCTTTGATATTTAGGTCTTCGATCATCTTGAGCTAATTTTTGTGTCGGGCATGAGATGGCAATCCTCTTTTGGATATAGATATCCACTTCTCCAAGCACCATTTGTTGAGGAGACTCTTCTGTCTATTTGAGTGACTTGGTGGCCTTGTTGAATATCAGTTGGCTGTGTATATGCTGGTCTATATCTAAACTCTCAATGTGGTTCCATTGATCAATATTTCTATCCTTGTGCAAATACCATGAAGTTATGACCACTGTAGCTTTTTAGCATGCTTTAAAGTCAAGCAGTACAATTCCTCCAATTTCACTTTTCCTTTTAAAGATGTTTTGGCTATTTGGGGCCCCTTACACTTCCAAATAAATTGGCAATTGTCTTTTCCAGGTCTGTTAATAAGTGCTGTTGTAATTTTATTGGAATTGGGTTGAATCTGTAAATCAATTTGGAAAGGATTGACATCTTAATTATATTTAGTCTTCCAATCCAACAATATTGACTATGATTCCATTTATTTAGGTCTTATTTGACTTCCTTTAGCAATGTTGTGTAATTTTCTGTTTACAAGTCCTTTACATACTTATTTCAGTTTATTTCTAGATATTTGATTCTTTTAGTTGTTATTTTAAATAGAAATTTTTTCTTGATTTTATCTTCAGATTGCTCATTACTGGTGTACAGAAAAGCTGCTGATTTTTGCCTGTTCCTCTTATATCCTGTCACTTTACTGAACTGCTTATCAACTCTAGATGCTATGTTATAGATTTTTTTTGGACTTTCTACATGTAGAATCATGGCATCTACAATTATTGAAAATTTGTCCTTTCCAAAGTGGATGTGGTTTATTTGTTTTTCTTGCCTAAGTGCTCAAGGAAGTTCTTCTAATACAATGGTAACCAAGAATGGTGAGAGTGGGTATTCTTGCCTTTTCATATCTTAGAGAGAAAGCCTATAGCCTTTTACCATTGTGTGTGATGATAGCTGTGGGGTTTTCATATATTCCTTTTATTATGTTGAGGAAATTTCCATCTAACCCTATCTTTTGAGGTGATTTTATCAAGAATGAGTCTATATTTTGTTGAATGCCTTTTCTGTGTTTGTTGATATGATCATGTGATGTTGACATCAAAGACTGAGTCAGGTAATGGTCCCTCCTCTCTGATTTTTGGAAGATTTTAGGCAGGATTTGTATTATTTCTTTCTGGAGTGATTGATAGAATTTGCCCATGAAGCCATCTGGTCCTGGGCTTTTCTTGGTTGACAGGATTTTATGACTCTTCAATCTCATTAATGGTGATTGGTCTGTTCAGTTCTTCTATTTCTTCTTTCATCAATGTAGTTCCATGTGTCTTTCCAGAAATTCATACCTTTCATCTAAATTGTCCATATTTTGGCATACTCTTTTTCAATGTATTCTCTGTGATACTTTATTTCTTTGGGGTCAGTGTTGGTATACCCTCTCTCATTTCTGATTTTATTTATTTGCATCTTCTCTCTTTTATTCTTTGCCAGCCTAGCTAAGGATTTTTCAAATTTATAAATTTGCTCAAAGAACCAGCTTTTGGTTTTGTGTATTCTTCCTGATTTTTCTTATTCTCAATTTCATTTTATTCTGCTCTATTCATTGTTATTTACTTTGACCTGTTTGCTTTAGGATTAGTTTGTTTTTCCTTTTCTAGTTCCTCCCCGTGTATAATTAAGGCTTTGATTTTAGCTCCTTTTTTCTTTTTTAATGTAGGTATTTAGGGCTATAAGTTTCCTTCTTGATACTAATTTAGCTGCATCCATACATTTTAATACATTTTTTTTTCTCACTTTCATTTGCTTTGAGGTAGTTACTATTTATCTGGCAAATCCTCCCTGAAAAAATGATTGCTTAAGGATGTGTTGTTTAATTTCCATACATTGTTCCTAGTCCTATTCTCTGTCCTTTATTGATTTCCAGCTTCATTTTATTGTGGTCAGAGATATTGCATTGTATAATTTCAATATATCTAAATTCATTGAAACTTGTTGTATGAGCAGGCATGTGGTCTATCCTGGAGAATGGTCCATGAGCACTCAAGAACACTGGATAACCTGCTGTTTGGGGATATAATGTTCTGTATAAATCCATTAGGTCTATTCCCTCTAATATATAATTCAACGTCTCTGTTTCTTTATTGGGCCTCTGTCAAGATGATCTGACCAATCCTGATAATGGTGTATTGAAGTCCCCCACTGTGATTATAAATGCATCTCCTTCTCCCTTTCATTTTGCCAGTATTTGCCTCATATATTTTGGGGCACACTGTTTGGTACATAAATATTTATGATTGTCCTTTCTTCCTGGAATATTTCCCCTTTTATTAATATATAGTGTCCTTCTTTGTCTCTTACAACACTTTTTGCATTTAAAGTCTACTTTATCCAATATTAGCATAGCAACTCCTGCCATTTTTTGGTGATTGTTTGCATGTAAAATTGTTTAAAACCTTTCACTTGCAACCTGTTTTTTCCTTGGGTCTAAGGTGAGTTTCTTGTAACAGCATATAGATGGGTTATATTTCCTTATCCTTTCTGACAATCTGTGTCTTTTGATGGGAGAGTTTAATCCCGTAACCTTCAATTTTAGTCCAGTAACACTTAATCCAGTAACATTCAATTTTATTACTGTCAAGGCAGTACTTATATTAGCCATTTTTTCTTTCAATTTATATATGTCATATTTTGTTTTTCTTTTTTTTAGTTATTCTTACTAAATAATCTTCCTTTCTACACTCTTCTCCAACCTTTTATCTCCTGTTTCCTTTCAACCAGTAGAACTCCCCTTAATATTTCTTGAAGGTAAGACTCTTGTTGACAAATACTCCAAATTGTGTATATCTGTGACTCTTTTGAACGTGAACTCATTTTTGAATGCCAGTCATACAACCCAAAGTGATCTATAGCTTCAACATTACCCATATAAATCCCCCAGGTGTCTTTTTAGAAGAAATAGAAAAGAATATCTTCATTCAAATGCATTTATATTTCACCAGGACTGTAGTACCACCTTATGGTGTTAAATCAATTTATTTCATGTCTCTTGGCCTGTTTATATTGTGAACTGTTTGAAAGGAGGCACATTATTGAACAGTTCTCCTCATGCCAGAACATAGTTTAGTGCTTAACATATAGTATTGCTGAATAAATATTAGTAGTGTGACTGAGAAAACAAATAGTGGCTTGAGGTGAACAGATGTTGCTAACTATGGGGGAGAAAGGAGAAGCAGTGAGACAAGAGAAAATCCTGTATAGAGAAGGCAATTCCATGTATGAGTGCCAAATCCAGAGGATACAGAAGATATTTTAGTGTATCCAGAATTTCTATCCATAATTAGAGATAGGGGAATCATTTGGGGAATCCTTGCCATACTAAAGCCCACACCTAAAAAGAAGAGACCTCTTACTTTATGAAATTGGCTTCAAAATTCTGTTTTAATTGGCAAAGAATGGGAGTACAACAGCAGTGTGTTATTCTTGTCCCAGGCATGGAATTGTGTTTGGATTGACCCAGGGCTTGATATTCCTAGGATTTTGCATTTCACTAATAATTTTTTTTCTTAATAAGCTATCTTTTAGAACAGTTTTAGATTTATTTTTTTAAGAAGTCAAGGATAGTAGAGAGAGTTTCCAAGAATCTCTCACCCTCTTTCCCCTATTTTTGCCATCTCCCATACAAAATAAAGATTACATTATTTGTCATAAATTCTTAGTCCCTTTAAGATGGGACTCAGACTCCCTCATTTTTCATGACTGGATAGTTTTGAGAGGTAAAGAACAGGAATTTTTTAAAGTGTCCCTCAGTTGAAACTTGTATGATGTTCTTCTCATGACTAGACTGGAATTACGCGTGTTGGAAGGAAAACACCAGAGATAAAGTGCCATTTTCATCACATCATATCCAGGGTGCATCTTATCAACATGATTTATGACCTTTGATGATGACTTTGACCAACAGTGTTTTGAGGTTCCCCACTAAAAATTTCCTTCGTTCTCTGCCTTTCCCTATATCACCCATGAAAAGAATTCACTATGTAAAGCCCACATTCAGAAGTGGAATTTATGCTCCACCTCCTTAAGCATGCAATGTCTACATAAATTATTACAATTCTTCTGCCTGGGTATTTCCCTCTTACTTATTTAATCAACTATTTATTCATATCAGGATTGACTCATGACATTTATTTTAAACTTTGGGTTGTAATACAATACTCCTTTTTTGTTGTTCAGTTTCTTCCAATTTTGGCCATGGGGGCTCTTTCTGCTGTGCCCGGTGTAAACTTGATATTACCCTTATCATTGGGGAGTTTATTTTAGCACCTATTTACTTTCTGTTATCACAAGCTGCTCCAGGCCAGTATAGTTCTTGTCCCAGTTGTGCAGTCAACTATTTCTCTAAGAAGACTCTTCTTGGAGAATTGTGTTAAAATCCAATGTATGTGCTTTATATGCACCCTGTTACTGGTCCCTCCCCATGGAGATTGTAAGGAAAAATATGTTTATACACTGTCCTGTGTATATACACATATCTGTAATATTTTTCCATGCAAGCCTCTCTATCTATATTCACCTTCATATGAGTTCATACTGATGTGCCTAACTCTAAACCATTACCACATAAAACAACCCAGCTTCCTCCCCTTGTTTATCTCCAACCTTCCACTCCACAATGAGAAACATAATCCTTCCATCTGCCATCCATTTACTTCATTGCTTGAAACCAGTCTACATATATAAAATTAGAAGAATTGTTAACCCATAACCTGGTGGGATATGAATTTATAAACTAGAGTACAGTACTTACGCACAGTGTCCATTCACTTCATTTTAGAGACTCCATTTATATCCAATATTACTATTTCAGCAACTTTTCCCTGCATACTTCAGAGAGGTTGTGTCATACATTGTAATACAGTTAGGTTGTTTTTGAATATTTTGCATTCCATCATGGAATTCTCTTGAACTATTAAATATATATATTTATGTACATTAATGTTCACTCTTTGTGTGGTTGTTTTCAATTTGTTTTTACGAATGCACAATATCATTGTTCTACAATTACAATATTATAAAGAATAGTTTCACCCATCTAACAAGTCTCATGTGCTTCACCTTGTCAATCCTCTTCTCTCCCTAAGTCTCTGGCAAACAATCATCATTCTATTCTCTGTTGTTTTGCCTTATCCATGTCATATAATTGAAATAATATATATAATACATTTTTAAAGTGGTTTCTTTAACATGAATCATTTGAGATTCAACCTTTCTTTTGTGGCTGGATGGACCATTCATTTTTATCACTGACTAACATTCCACTGTAGAGATATAGCACAGTGTGTTTACCTATTCACCTATTGAAGGACATCTTGATTGCTTTCAGATTTTAGAGAGTATAAATACAACCGCAACAAACATATGTGTTTTTTTGTGTGTGGAATCATGTTTTCAAATCAGATGCATATAAACCTAAGAGCACAATTACTGGATTGTATGGTAAAACTATGTTTAGTTTTACAAGAAATTGCTAAGCTGCCTTCTGTCTGTAGCATTTTGTACATTTTGTTCTCTCACTAGCAGTGAATGAGACTCGTATTTCTTCATATCTTCCTGCGTAATTGGTATTGTCAGTGTTTAGGTGTTCAGCTATTCTAATAAGGATGCAGTTTTGATTTTGCATTTTTGATTTTGTATTTCACTAATGACAAATAATTTTGGGCATCTTTTTGTGTATGCTTATTTGTCAACTGAATATATTCTTGGTTAAGATTTTGCTCTGATATTTTGTCCACTTTTAATAGGGTGTTTGCATTCTTATTATTGTGTGTTAAGATTTCTATGTATTTTTAATACAAATAATTTATAAGATATGTGTTTTGCAAATATTTTCCCCAGGTCTGTTGATTCTCTGTTCATTCCCATATCAGTGACTTTCACAGACAGGTGTTTTACATTTTAATAATGTACAACTTATACATCTGTTATGAATAATGTTTGGGTGCTGTATCTAAACACTCATTGACAAACCACTAACCCTTGATTTTTTTGGTATGCTTTATTCCAGAAGTTTCATACTTCACATTTTATATATAATTGTATCTTTCATGTTGAATTAATTTTTTGAAATACACAATTTGTGTATAATTTCTTTTATGTCTGCATTATGCCTCACCTTGTTCCAGAAACATTTGCTGAAAACCCACACTTTCTCCACTGAATTGACCTTTCTCCTTGCCACAGATCACCAGACTGCATTTGTGTGGATCTATTTCTGGGTTCTCTAACATTAGTTTATGTGTCTATTTCAACAAGTCAACAATGTTTGATTATTTTTTAGAGTAAATCTTGAAACCAGTTAGTATGGTTCTCCAATTTTATTTTTCTTTTTCAGTATTGTTCTGGCTAACTAGGTAATGTCAGGTAGAACAGTTCCTAAAATATTCACCTTCTTCTTCAGTATTACATTAGTTTTCTAGGTTTTTCATCTTTCCACATAAATTTTAGAAGTTTGTCAATATCCTAAGAAATATTTTCTTGCGTTTAGAACTGGGTTGAGTTGAATGTACTATCCGGTTGGAAAGAAATAGCATCTTCATAATATTGAGTCTTTTGTATCTTAAACCAGATTACCTCTAATTAATTAAATCGTTACTTTTACTTTTTATTGTAGTAACTGATATATAACTTAATATTTCCCTTTTTATCCATTTGCAAGAGTACAATTTTGGAATGTTAATTACATTCAGAATATTGTGCAACCAACACTAATATCCATTACCCCAACATTTTCACCACAAGGTACAAAATGACCAGTCAAAATGTTTGTTGATTAAAATCAATTCTAAGAGAATTTGTAGTGGAATATATTGCTATGAGAAAATGTTTACAATTATGGACAAAGATGGAAAGTTAGAAACAGTATCCAGGAGATGCAGGAGGATTTGGTTTCCCTGGTATTTTCAGATAAAGGGCCCTATATATCTATCTAAAAATAAATTATTAACTTAATGAGTTTACAAACCAAAGAATTTATGTTAATTTGCTGCATGCTGCTTGTGGGTAAATCTGCATTTCTCTGCTCTCTTTTCCGGTAGTATCATCAGTTACATGGAACCAAAAAACCAAACACGTGTTTCAGAATTTATCCTCCTGGGTCTCTCAGAAGATACTGAAGTGCAGTCTCTTCTCTTTGGGCTGTTCCTGTCCATGTATCTAGTCATCTTCATTGGGAACCTGCTCCTCATCCTGGCCATCTTCTCTGACTCCCACCTCCACACACTCATGTAACTCTTCCTCTCTAACCTGTATTTTTCAGATATCTGTTTCACCTCCACCACTGTCCCAAAGATGCTGATGAACATCCAGACAGAGAGCAAAATAATAACTTATGAAAGCTGCATTATCCAGAAGTACTTTTCATTACTCTTTGTAGGGTTTTATGAATTCCTTCTGGCTGTGATGGCCTATGACCACTTTGTGGCCATCTGTCACCCCCTGCACCACATGGTCATCATGAACCCCCAGCTTTGTGGACTCCTGCTGCTGGCATGCTGGTTATTTAGTGTTTTAGTCTGTCTTTTACATAGCTTAATGGTTTTGCAATTGTCTTTTTATACAGGGCTGGAAATCCCCCACTTTTTCTGTGAAATTAATTAGGTAGTCCATCTTCCTTGTTCTGACACATTCCTGAATGACCTAGTGATGTATTTTGCATCTGGACTTCTGACCGTTATTCCACTCACTGGGATCCTTTTCTCTTACTGTAAGATTGTACCCTCCATTTTGAGAATTTCAACTGCTGGGGGAAAGCATAAAGTTTTTTCTACTTGTGGGTCTCACGTCTCAGTAGTGTCCTTGTTTTATGGTACAGGTCTAGGAGTGTACCTTAGTTCTCCTGCTATTCAAAACTCAAGGGCAAATGCAATAGCCTCAGCGATGTTTACGGTGTTCACTCCCATGTTGAACCCCTTTATCTACAGTCTTAGAAACAAGGACATAAAGCATGCTTTAAAAATGTTGAGAAACTTTCTTTCTACAAAAGGATTATTTGTATCAATGATTAACAGAGGTGAAACACTGGGAGATCTAAATTTAGATACTTTTATAAGTATATAGAAAGATAATCTGTTATTTGCTTAATTTTCAGAATTCTACTTCTTTAATTTTTATATATCAAATACACCTGTTTCTTCTATATTTTATTTTACATTATGTGATCTCTCTTATTGTATTCCCTAGAATCAGTATTAAAAGCAGAAACTGTTCCTGAATTTTCAGCAGCAAAATATTTAATATAGGTAATTTGGTATTTATAAAATTTTCAGAGGTACTAGAAGGATGAAGGTGTACTGCAGCTGCTGCCAGATGAAAGCAACTACTTTGTAAAATTTTTAAATCAAATCAGTTTTGTTGATACATATTAACAAACATACAATTCATCCAAATTGTATAATCAATGGTATTTGCTATAATCACATAGTTGTGCATATATCACTTCAATCAATAGAATATTTTCTTTATTTCAATAATTTTAATAAACAACAAACAAACAAACAAACAAAATTCCTCACCTCTCAGTCTCTGTGTGATTCCCCCACTGTACATAGCTGCTGTTTCTGGCTATTCTAACCAAAGTGTTTAATGAATGGTTTTTAGTATAGTCACAATGTTGTATATTCATCATCTCAAAAATTTTAGAACAATTTCATTACTCCAAAAAGGAAGACCCTGCACCACTTAGCATTCCTTCCTCAGACCTACATAACCACAAATTTACTTTCATCTTTATAAATTTATTTATATTTACATTTTATATAAATGGAATTATACAATATGTAGTACTGTGTGTCTGGTCTCCTTCACTTAGTATAATGTTTTGGGTAATTTTGTCTGATAATAATTTATACTAGTAACCTGCATTTGTTCAGCTTCAAAGAAAAAAGGTTTT
>JAQZBX010054207.1:0-18703 GCA_029593785.1 Cabassous unicinctus | reverse complement strand
TTCTGTATTTTGTTCAATTGATCTATGGGTACTCTGTGGTAGTCAGAATAATGGAACCCAGAGACATCTACACCCTAATTCCCAGAACCTGCAAATATGCCAAAGGGCAATAAAGTTTGCAACATAATTAAGGTAACTATCCTGCTTTCCTTAAAATAAAGAGATTATCTTGAGTTATCTACATGAATCCAATGTAATTATAAGGTTTCTTGAAGGTAAAAGAAGGCAGAAGCTTCAGAACAAGAGAAATGGCATTGTCAGGAAGGAATGACTGTTCATTGGTGTCTTTGAAGTTGGAAGGGCATTATGAGGAAAAGATAGTGAGCATATTCTAGCAGCAAGAAAAAGACAAGAAAATGGCTTGTCCTATAGAGTCTCTTGGAAGGAATATATCCTGGCTGAAATGTTGATTTAAGCTCATTGAGACCAATTTGAGGCTACTGACCATAAGAACTGTAAGAGAATAATCTTTAAACCGCTTAGTTACTGATAATTTATTATGATATCAATTTTTAAGGAAACATAAAGTAAAAATAAGCATAAAAATAATAAAAATTATTTTTCTTACTTGAAACTATTGATAAACATTAATGAACCATTAAAAAGCAAAGGAGTGAAAACACAAATTGCTGATATCAGACTTTTCTTTCCTGTTCAAATATAAATGATGTATTATTCCACATCTTATAATGTTGAATAGATATGTGGAATAGAATAAAGAAATTATGTCACTAAAATTGATAACTGGGGTAAAATGGACACACAATACATAATAATTGATAAAAATCATGTATATTTGAATTAGGTCTTTGAGAACATAGCCACAATGAAAATATCAGATTGATAAGGTTTTACGAATGAATTTGCAATCTACTTCAGATAATAGAAGAGAGGCCCCTTTCAATGCATGCTAAGAGCAGCATTTTCGTGGCATTATTCATGATCCCATAAATGGAAAACAACCCAGGTGTCCATCAACTGCTGAATGGATAAACAAATTGTGGTGTAAGAAGAAATGAAGCCATGAAGCATATGACAACATGGATGAACCTGGAGGACATTATTTTGAAGCAAGCCATACGCAAAAGGACAAATACTGCATGATTACACTATTATGGACTAAATATATTGTGTAAATTCTTGGAGTTAATAATTAGAATATAGGTTTCCAGAAAATAGAATGAGGTTAGAGAACAGAAAACTAAGGTTTAATCTGGGCAGAATTGGTAAGAATGCTGTTTCTAAATCTTTGAAAAATAATAGAAATGGTGAAAGCATATCAAGGTGTTTGTATCTAGCAATGCTATTGTATGTGTATGACAGTTGTTGAAAAGGGAAATCTAAGGTTATGTATATTACCAGAAGGATAGCTAAAAACTGTAACATGGTACTGCATATCACAATAAAACCTCATGTAAAACACAATTATGGGTGACATTGCATACTGTTTTTACAAAATATAAATACAAATATACTAGAAAGAAGGAAAAAGAATAGCAACTATGTATGGCAGGGGAAGAATAGAGAGATTGAGAGATGATAAATTTTCTTTGTTTATTATTATTGAAAAAATAAAAGTGCCCTAAGAATGATTGATGTGATGAACTCACAAATATGTGATTACAGCACATGCCATTGATTGTACACTTTTATGGATTTATGCTTTATTAATATGTACCAATGAAATTGATTTGTAAAAATACTTAAAATATAAATTTAAAAAAATGGCAAAGTGACATTAAGAAAATGGCAGAGTTTGACAATACAGGTTTCAGCACCTCATAAAATTTTTAAACAGCAAGCAAAAACTGGCAGAACCTCCTTTCACAGAGCATTAGAAAAGAAAGTGACAGCAACTTGGCAATCACTGATACAAGAAAAAAGCAGCTTAACAATTTTAGGAAAACCTCATGGCACTGTTACTGACTTTTCCTACACCTTCTGCACAGATCTTTGAGGCAAGCACCTGCACTAACAATCCACACTGGGTTTCATGTATGTCTGTACAAATCTGCCTGGTGGCAGCCTAGAGCATGAAAACGGTCACTCATCTTTGGTTCTCTGTCTTAGAAATTTCCCTGAAAGTAGAGGCAGCTACAACAGTGTAAGAAACAATGTTTTCCATGTTTAATACATATAATAGGGTGCCTGGTACTGGAAGGAAAGATTATTTCAAAGGGGGAAGAGGGATTTGTGTAAACAGGGTAATTTCTAAGGCCATGAACAAACAGAGAAAAATGCATGCTCAGAAAAGAACAGAGAGGACCCTATACTTTCACCTTGATATCTTCCTCTAGTTAATTTTTAGGTTAGCTAAGCTCTGAAGGAGAGTAGTAGCTAAACCTGTGCCAAACTGCTAATACAGTGAAAGGTATTTGGGGCGGGGGTATGCATTGGGGTGGGGGTAATAATGTTGTTACCTTCTGTAATTCAGGTGATCTTTGTCATAACAGTAACTGGATACGTACTTAAGGAAATGAAAACTCAAGGACTAAATTCCAGATTTATCACATTAAAATATCAATATGTACATTGAACAGCAAATTATTACAAGACATTCAAATGACTAGAAATGATGGCCTATCCAATTGAGCAAGATAAAATATCAGAAACCATCACAGAAGAAGACTAGAATTTGGAGATTTGCAAGCAAAGGCTTTTTAAAAAATATTCCTAATGGAGTGTCCAACACTGATCAAAATGGTGGTATGAGGCATTCCAGGGTCCTGTCCCATCACAGAAAATTTGAACAACTAGCAAATACAGACAGACACATCTTTCTCACAGCTCCACAAAGCAATGGAGTGTTCAAATGGTGAGTGTCAAAATAAGACAAAAGTCAACTTAAAAATGGTAAAATAGCATCCTCTTGGTGCTATTGTAACACCTCACCCATCCTCACATCAACTTGGCATATACCTGTCCCTCACATTCAGTGTGAGTCCCTGATCCAAGTTTCAGAGAAAGAGAGCAAAGTAACCCTAATGCATATACTGTATACACACACACACACAGACACACACACACACACACACACCCAAGCCAGTCCATATTGTGACATTGTGACAGACTGAACCAAGATACTCATCATAGGCTTGCTGTACCAGAACGTGACCTGCATGTAGAGGTATTTCACTGATGTCTGCTGCAGAACACTATAGGAGAATAAGCAAACTTCAGCTGCCTGGAAAAAAGGAATGTAGTTTGTGGTACATACAGTGTGCCATCAAGAAGAATCAGTAACGGAAGTTTCCTGGGGAAAAAGGAAAATTCGCATCTGTTTAAACAGTGGAATTCTTAGGGCCACATGCACATGTCTATGACACGACACATGTATAGAAAAACCCTGGGAATTCATAAGCTTTGTCTCAGTGCTGCTCTCTAAATTTTTGAATGGATAAGATCTAAAGGAGAAGAATCAAATACACCAATCAGCAAAAACTGAAAAAAAAATGCTCTTATTTACCTGAATTTATTTATTTTTCTTTTGTAAACTACTCATATTCAAGGAAATATCTATCATACCACTAGCTGGATGCACTTAAGAGTGCATCAATTTCTCAATTCTAAAAGTAACACATTAAAATATCCAAATTCACAGGTTGCAATAAATGATTCTACAACATGAAACAAGTTGGAAATAATGAATCATGCAAAAGAACATGATAAATATTAGAAAACATCAAGGAACATCAGTATTGGGGTATACCAGACAAAGACTTTAAAATAATGATCCTAAACATGCTCAAAGAGATATCAATAAAGAGATAGTAATTTAAAATTTTAAAAATGAATGATACAGAGCTGAAGAAAACAATAACAGAAAAATTTAAAAATTCCTAGAGGGGTTCTATATATATTGAATCTATCAGATAAGCATCAGTAGATTCAAAAATAACACAATTGAAGTCATTCATTTTGAGGACCATACAGAAAATAGAATGAAGAAAATTAAACTGAATCTGAGAACCCTGTGGCACACCATAAAGCATGCCATGATACACACTGTAGGAATACTAGAAGGAAAAGAAAGAGAAAGGGGAAGAGAGGCCATTAAAAGAAATAATGGTTGACAACCTCACAAATTTAATGAACTATATGCATAAATACATCCAAGATGTTCAATGACTTCTAAACAGAATAAACACAATCAGCATATACTGGTAAAATAATAATCATACCCTCAAATGCCAAAAATAAAGAGAATCTGGAATGACACAAGTGAAAAAGATCCATTACAAAAGATCAGTAAAATTAAATGAAAAACAAAAAAACAAACAGCAAGTAATGAAAGAATTGGGGGCCAAAAATGTTTGACTTACAGACACCAAAGTATAAGATGGTAGAATTCCTGCATTATCAACAGTTACTTTATATGTGAATGTGTTAAACATCCCAGGGAAAAACAAACATTGGGACAATGGATAAGAAAGTATGACTAAATTCTATGCTGCATTCAAGAGACTCACTTTAAATTCAAACACACAAGAAGGATGAAAGTGAAAGGATGGAAAATAGTACATCCTAAGAGTATACATAGAAAGCTGTGTGGCTATAGTCATAGCAGACAAAATGGACTTTACATTAAAAGTAGTTTAACAAGGCAAAGAAAGGGATTATATAATGATAAAAAGGTCAATTCATTAAAAAGATAAAATGATTATGAATATACAGGCAGCTACAAGAAACTCCCAAAATATGTGAAGCAAACATTGACAGAACTGAAGGGAGAAATAGATGGGTCTACATTCATAGTAGTAGACTTTAATACATCACTTTGAATAATGATTAGATCATCTAGACATAAGATCAACAAATCAATAGAGGTGTCAACAAAACTCTAAACCAAATGTCATAGTAAAAACATATGAAGCACTTCATCCAATAAAGCAGATTACACTTTCTTCCTAAATAAATGTAAAATAATCCTAAATAAACACAAATAAATGGAATTATATTCCAAGTATGTGTATGGAAAAATAAAAATCTTTAAGAAGCCACTACTACATGAAGCAATTTACAGATTGAAAGCAATTCCAATCAAAATTCCAACAGCAGTCTTTGCAGGATTGAAAAATCAAAACATAAAATTTATATGGAAGGCTAAGAGACTCCAAACAGCCAAAAAATATCTTGAAAGCAGACAAAGTTGGAAGATGCACACTTCTTGAATTCAAACTTAATTACAAAACAATAATTTTACTATTACCAAAATGGTGTCTTATTGGCACAAGGACAGACACATAGAAAAATGGAATATAATTGAAAGTTCATCTATTGTCTTCTATGGACAATTCATTTTATAAAAAAATTCTTTAATTTATTTATCACCTCCCCCAATTGTTTGCTCTCTGTTCATATTCTTTTTAGGAGGCATGGGGAACCGAACCCATGACCTCACATATGGGAGGAAAGCACCCAATCACTTGACCACCTTCACTACCAAGTATTCTTTTTTTGTTTTGTTTTGAATACCAAAGTTATTTATTTATTTATTTATTTATTTATTTATTTATTTATTTATTTTGCATTTAACTTCTTTTTTTAATAAAGATTTTTTTAAATTATTTTTAAAAAGATACTTAGATTACCTAAGTGTTACACAAAAATTACAGCGATTCCCATAAGCCCCAACTCCCACACCTCCCACAACTTCCCACATAAACATCTTTCATTAGTGTGGCACAACACTTGCAATGGATATACACATCCTGGGGCTTTGCCACTAAGCATGGACCATAGTTCACATTGTAGACCACACTCTCTCCCACACAGTTCTGCATGTTATATGCTGATATAAAATGGCATATATCTGTCATTGCAATGTCACTCAGGATAATTCCCAAGTCCCGAAAAAGCCTCTGTATTACAACTGCTTTTCCCTCTCCCTGCCCCGAAAGGGTCCAGTGGACACTGGCTCCACATTAATGTTGTAATTTCTTCCATTGCTTGAATCACAATATGTGTATAACAGAATCCCAGTAAGTCCACTCTAGTCCATAGCTCTTCCACCAATCTTGAGAAGTCTGGGATGCTGATGTCCACTCCACCTCCAAGTTAGAGGGGAATTATATCCCATGTGTAAGATGGATGGGATTATCCTGCCTGCACCTGCAGGCTCTCTCTATTCCCTGGGATAGCTGTTTTCCATCATCATCTCCCTGCCAGGTGTCCTGGATGAGTCCATTGAGTTGTAAAGTAGGAGTTGCAGCTCCACCGAGATTCCGGGCCCAGCTGGCACATGGACAGCCCAAAGACTCCAGTCTCTGGAAGTACACCTACAAACTCCAGCACCACATATGCATTTGAATAAAAGGGATAAATGGACCATGTTCAGGGAAGACATATTTGAGACCAACTCTGTCACTCTCAGGAGCACATATTCCAAAATAGGGCCCACTGATAAGGTACCAAACACTGGAGCTATCCACCCTGATATAGGACCTGGGTGCCTCCAGAGCCATCAGGAGCCCCTCTATTTGGGGTGATATTCACATTGGAAGCCTATGAGGTCCTACTGAGATGTGTATAAGCATTACCTCTGGGATGACCTCCCAATACACTTTGAAGTCTCTTAGCCATATGAATTTATTTGTCTTTACCTTTTCCCCCTTTTATTCCAGGTCTTTTTCCAGTTGTATTTCCAGTTGGCACTTGGTAGTAATCTCTCACTGCTCATCACCGGGAGTCATGTCCCATGCTGGGAGGAAGGTAATACATTCATACGCTGAGTTTGGCTTAGAGAGAAGCCACATTTGAGCAACAAGGAGGCTCTCAGGAGGCAACCCTTAGGCACCCCATTTCAATTTCCAGAGCAAAGAATCATAAGGCTACTCATCAATAACAAGAGTCCATCAGTGGATCATCCTCCTTTGCCAGACACTACCCCTGGACTTGGGGGACAGTTGCTGCTCCCTTGGAGAATGTGGCAGAGCTATCCAGGATAGGAATTCAGTATTCTCTCATTTGTTGAGTGATTCTACACCCACTGTGACCTTGCCCCATGAGCATTAGAACAATTTTATATACCTTTTATGTATGTTCAGGTGAACTTCCCCCATGCAACCCCCATCCCTGACACCCCCCACCAACGATCCTCTCCCACACCAGTTGTAACCCGTCTGTGATCAAAACCTTCTTTAAAGATGAAGCCAATACAGTAGCTAAATACAATTAATAGGAAAATGAAATAATAATGATAAGTTTAAATATAAGATATAAAATATATGAAAACTTAAAAAGAAACTAAACATAACATAAAATTAAAGGATTGGGATATTCAAAAAATGGGAAAATATATTAAAAAAATTTTTTTTTTACATTTTCCCTTTTATCACTGCAGTATGTGGTGTCCAGTCTGTACCATGGCAAAATCCCCCTCTCACTTCCCAGTGTCTCATTATTTTTCATTTAATTTTCAAAGATACAGCAAAGTCATACACAGAATACAAGAGACTATAATATACCCAACCTCCTCCGCCATTCCTCACCCCATATTAAAACCTTTTGTACGTGGATGGTAGCATTGTTATAACTGTTATACAGATAGTGAAACTTAGCTACTAAACATTGTCAATGGTTTACAGTATGGTTTACATTTTAGAGCATACACTTTTATAAATTTTGATGATATTGACCATGTCCTGTGTCCATCACTGTAAGGTAAGGAAAAACATTTCCCCTGACCAATAAATACACCTGTTTGATCTATTCTGCTTCTCCCTCACCATCCCCCCAAGGCCCATGACTACCCCTGGCTTGACTCATTGGATGACAAGATTCAGAGTTACAGTCAACTAGAGGACTTGACACACTGGGTTATCCTCCACTATTAGGAACCGCCCTTGCTCATAAGAGATGCCCACCTGTATATTTCTGATCAAATGGGTCCTCACAAAGATGGGAGTCCATCAACTTCCCGCTCATTGTGTGGGTCTCCAACCACTGATATAACACATTTTGACAGAATGAACATGCACACACTCCCTAGAAGCCTGTTCCAGATGTGCCCTGTTCCAAATGCTCCTGCAACCAACACCCTAAACCATTGTCACTTCCTTGTTGCATTGCCATAAGGGCCTTCCCATCTCTGTACTTTCAGCCTCATATCCACAAATCCCAAGTGTTCATCTGGTCACTCTCCCATCTCTCCCTCCAGTATCCTGGGTATTCTAAACCAACCTTCCCAATCTACACACCTGTCAACCCTGCACCACCAAATCCAATAATATCACTACACACCTGGACTCTCCCTTCAATACGCAACTAAACTCTTTCACTTTAGCATAGATTATAGCGGCTGGGTGATGTCTCACAACTTTCTCTTCTCTTTCTCTTTCTTGTAAACCTTTCTTTCAGACAATAGTTCTCAAAGACTGCTCAATTTCTTTAATTCATATCAGTGAGGTCATGTAATGCTCATCCTTCAATGCCTGGCTTGCTTCACTCAACGTAAAGTCGTCAAGATTCATCCATGTTATTCTGTGTGTTAGCACTTTATTCCTTCTTACAGCTGAGTAATATTCCATTGTATTTCTGTACCACATTTTGTTTATCCAAAAGTGCAAAAGTTTTTAATATTGAGGAGATCCCATTTATCTATTTTTTCTCTTGCTGCTCGTGTTTTGGCTGTGAAGTTCAGGAAACCATTTCCTATTACAAGATCCTATAGATGCTTCCCTACATTATCTTCCAAAGTCTTTATGGTGTTGGCTCTTATATTTAGATCTTTGATCCATCTTGAGTTGATTTTTGTATAAGGTGTGAGATGGTGCTCCTCTCTCATTCTTTTGGATATGGATATCCAGTTCTCCAAGCACCACTTGTTGAAGATGCCATTCTTTTGCAACGGAGTGGGCTTGGTGGCCTTGTCAAATATTAGATGACTGTATATGTGAGGATTTTTTCAGAACTCTCAGTTCACTTCCATTGGTTAGTATGTCTATGCTTATTCCAATACCATGTGGTTTTGACCACTAAAGCTTTGTAGTATGTTTTAAAGTCAGGTAGTGTGATACCTCCAGCTACATTTATCTTTTTCAATATGTCTTTGGCAATTCGAGCCTCTTACCTTTCCAAATAATGTTTATAGTTATTTTTTCCACTTCCTTAAAAAATACAGTGTTGATTTTTACTGGGATTGCATTAAATCTGTAGATTAGTTTGTGTAGGATAGACATCTTGATGATGTTTAGTCTTCCTATCCATGAACCAGGAATATTCTTCCATTTATTTAAGTCTTCTTTGATTTCCTTTAACAGTGTTGTGTAGGTTTCTGTATATAAGTCCTTTACATCTTTAGTTAAATATATTCCCAGGTATTTGATTCTTTTAGTTACTATTGTAAATGGCATTTTTTCCTTGATTTCCTCCTCAGATTGCTCATTATTGTTATACAGAAATGCTACTGATTTTTGAGCATTGATCTTAAAGCCTGAATGTTACTGAACTCTTTTATTAGTTCTAGAAGCTTAGTTTTAGATTTCTCAGGGCTTTCTCCGTATAGGATCATATTGTCTGCAAATAATGAATTTTTTTACTTCTTCTTTTCCAATTTAGATGCCTTTCGTATTTTTTCTTGCCTCAGTGCTCGAGCAAGCCCTTCTAGAACAATGTTAAATAGGAGTGGTGATAGTGGGCACCCTTGTCTTCTTCCTGATCTCAGAGGGAAAGCTTTTAGGATTTCACCATTGAAAATCATGTTAGCTTTGTGTTTTTCATATATACCCTTTATCATGTTCAGAAAGTTTCCTTCTATTCCTATTTTTGCAGTGTTTCTATCAGGAAAGGGTGCTGTTTTTTGTTGAATGCTTTTTCTGCATCTATAAATATGATCATGTGATTTTTTCTTTCAATCTCTTTATGTGGTGCATTACATTGATTGATTTTCTTATGTTGAATCATCCTTGCATGCCCAGGATGAAACCCAGTTGGTCATGGTGTATAATTCTTTTGATAAGTTGTTGAATGTGATTAGCAAGTACTTTGTTGAGGATTTTGGTGTCTACGTTCATTAGAGAAATTGGCCTATAATTTTCCTTTCTTGTGGTACCTTTGTTCGGCTTTGGTATTAGGGTAAGTTTGGTGTCATAGAATGAGTTAGGCAATGTTCCTTCTACTTCTATTTTTTGGAGAGCTTAAGCAGGATTAGTGTTAGCAATTTCCAGAATGATTGGTAGAATTCAGCTGTGAAGTTGTCTGGTCCTGGACCCTTCTTTGTTGGGAGGCTTTTGATCACTAAGTCTATCTCTTTACTTGTAATTGGACTGTTGAGTTCATAAATTTCTTCTTTTGTCAAAGTAGACTGTGAGTTTCTAGGAATTTGTCCATTTCCTCTAAATTATCATTCTTGTTGGCATATAATTTTTCAAAGTATCCACTTATGATACTCTTTATTTCTGTGGGGTCTGTAGTGATATCCCCTTGCTCATTCCTTATTTTCTGTATTTGCATCTGCTCTCTTTCTTTGTTAGTCTGGCTAAGGGTTGGTCAATTTTATTGATCTTCTTGAAGAACTAGCTTTTGGTTTTGTTTATTTTTTCTACTGCTTTCTTATTTTCTATTTCATTTAGTTCCGCTCTAATCTTTGCTGTTTCCTTCTTTTTACTTCCTTTGGGGTTAGTTTGTTGTTGTTTTTCCAATTCCTCCAGCCTTGCAATTAGATATTCAATTTTAGCTCTTTCTTCTTTTTTAATATATGCATTTATGGCTATGAATTTTCCTCTCAATACAGCTTTGGCTGCATCCCATAGGTTTTGATATGTTGAGTTCTCATTTTCTTTCATTTCAAAGTAGTTACTGATTTCTTTTGAGATTTCCTTCTTGAACCACTGTTTGTCTAGGAGTGTGTTGTTTAATTTCCATATCTTTGTGCCTAATCAGTTTCTCTGGCCCTTAGTGATTTCCTTTTCTTTCCATTTTGTTCAGAGAAATTACTTTGTATAATCTCAATCTTTCTGAATTCATTGAGAGTTGTTCTGTGGATTAGCACGTGGTCTATCTTAGAGTATGACCCATGTGACCTCGAGAAGAATGCTTATCCTGCTCTATATGGGTATAGCATTCTGTATATGTCTATTAGGTCTAGGTCCTCTAATGAATTATTCCGAGTCTTTGTTTCTTTATTAATTCTCTGTCTAGATGTTCTGTCTAATTGTGATAATGGTTGATAAAAGTCCCCCACTATAACTGTAGAGGCATTTATTTATCCACTTTGTTTTTCCAGAGTTTGCCTTATGTATTTTGAGGCACTCTGATTAGGTGCATAAATGGTTATGTTTGTTCTCTGTTTTGAAAGATTACCCCTTTTACTAATATCTGGTGTCCATCTTTGTCTCTTACAATAGTTTTGTATTTAAAGTCTATTTTGTCCAATATTAGGATAGCTTATTCCATCCTTTTTTGTTTGTTGTTTGCTTGTAAAATTATTTTCCAGCCATTCACTTTCAGCCTCCTGGAATCCCTGGGTCTAAGGTGGTTTTCTTGTAAACAGTGTATAGATGGAACATATTTCCTCATTCATTCTGCCAATCTGTGTCTCTTGACTGGTGAGTTTAGTCCATTAACATTCAGTGTTATTATTCTCAATGAATTTCTTACATCAGCCATATTTTCTTTGTGTTTATGTATGTCATATGTTGTTCTTATTTCTTTTTGTCCTTTTGGTTGTTCTTACACTCTCCTCCAACTCTTTCTTTCCTGTTTTTCTTTCAACCTATAGAACTTTCTTTAATATTTCTTGAAGTATAGATTTCTTATCAGCATCGTGTCTTTTTTTTTTTTTTTTACCAGTATGTACTGGGGATTGAACCCAGGTCCCTCCAAATGGGAGATGGATGCCCAACCAATTGACCCACATCTGTCCCCTTGGCATAGTCTCTTAATTTCTGTTTATCTGTGAATATTTTGAACTCTCCATCATTTTTGAAAGCCAGATTTGCTGGATGCAGAATTTGTGGCTGGAAGATTTTTTTCTTTTCGTATCTTGACTATGTCATACCACTGTCTTCTCACCTCCATCGTTTCATATAAGAAATCAGCACTTAATCTTATTGTGCTTCCCTTTTATGTGACGGTTCTCTTTTCTCTTGCTACCTTGAGTATTTTCTCTTTGTCTTGAACATTGGACATTTTGATATTTATATGTCTTGGAGTAGGCCTGTTGGGATTTATACCATTTGGGGTGTGCTGTGCTTCTTGGACATGTACATCCATCTCCCTCAATATGATTGGGAATTTTCAGGCATTATTTCCTTCAACATTTCTTCTGTTCCCTTTCCCTCCTCTTTTCCCTCCAGGATGCTTATAATGTGTATGGCTGTGTGTTTTGTGTTGTTGGTTAAATCCTTATGTCTCTGCTGTATTTTTTCTCTTCTTATCTATCTCTTCCACTATCTGTTTGATTTCAGATGTCCTGTGTTCCACATCATTAATTCTTTCTTCTGCATATTCAAATCTGTTGTTATGTAATTCCAGCATCTTTTTGATTTCTTGGATTGTGCCACTTATCACTATCATATCTGTTATATTTTTATATATGTTTACACTTTCTTCAGTATTTTCTCCCAGTGTCTTCTTAATATCCTTAATCTCTTCCTTCACTTCATTAATTCCATCCATGATATTTGTTTGGACAACTTGGATTAGTTGTTTGATGTTCTGCATCTCTTCTTTGTTTTTAGTTTGTTCATTGGACTGGTCCATGTCTTTCTATTTCTCAGTATGCTTTGTAATTTTTTGTTGCACTCTGGTCATCATTTTATCTTGATGGGTTTATTCATTTGATTGGCTTCTCTCTGTATTCTAGAGTTTTATTTAGCTGGTGGTTTTGTGTTTATGTTAAGTTTTTTTTACACTTTGTTCTTCTTGTTCTATTTCCTTGCTTTATTCTATGTTCCCTTGATGGAAAAAGATTAAGGCCAGACAAATCAAAAGAGGTTAGAAAGGAAAAAGAATAATAGCAATATTGATATAAGTTAGAAGACAGGCCATATAAGACTTAGAAAAATGAATATTTAACTCATTTAGGCATTGTAGAGTAATAGGGAAAAAAAGTGGAGTGCCAACAATGGAATGGAAAATCAAATAGTAGAAAATATATAGAATGACTTAAAAGGCCCGAATGATGAGGAAAGAGAGAAAGAGTAAAGAAAGAGCTGAAAGGAAATAGTTAATTAAAAAAAAAAAAGGAAACAGAATAGACAATATAGAAATCGACTCCCATGAAGTTGAGGACTAATGAAAAAAAGTGGAATGTAAGAACCACAACAGAGAGCAGAAGGTAGAAAGATGTAGGAAGGAAAAGGGATAGCGTTGGTAGGCAAAATCAATATACACAGAGAATGGGAAATCAAGGAAGATGAAGCACAGCAAAGAAGAAACAAGCTAGCACCACCTACTTTTTAAAAAAGGGGAGAGGGATGAAAGAGGAAAGAAAAGCAAGAAACAAACAAACAAAGAAAAACCAAACAAACACACAAGCAAGCAGTCAAACAAAGCTAAGGAAGAACAGCATTCCTTCTTTGGCCTTTGTGGAGCCTCTCAGCCTACCTGTGTTCATCAATCAATTACCCTGCAGGCTTTTATATGCAGGTTATGAGGCAGATTTTAGCGTTTAATCTAAGTTAAATTTTTTAAGTAACCATTTTTTTTTGGAGAAATAAGGGACCCAAAAGAAGGCCTCTTCTAGATGCCCCCCCCACTGTGGGGACCCTAAATAAGCTTGTGAAAACTTATCAAACACTTCCCACTGCCTGACCCCCTCAGGGGAGCTGAAATTCTGATACTCCTTAGCACAGAACTATAAAATTGGCTGACTCCACCCCCTCCTGATGCAAGCCTCTGTATCCTAGGGCAGTTAGGTAAATCAGACTCCCTCAGCAGATTAACCTCTCCCCTCAGCCTGGCACCACTTCAAGCCAGCTGGTTTGCTACCCAAAGCTGCAAGAGGGTTCAGACAGCCAAACCCACAGAAAGCAAACCCCTTGATCCCTCTGCCAGAACCCTCCCACTCTCGGAGAATGCTCCCTCTGACTAGGTTGCTGGTACAAGTCGGGGCTCACTGTAGCCTTTTGCCCTGATGGTGGGGCTTAGCAATCTGCATCTACAATTTTCAGCTGGGGAAAAAACTCATGATTTTATCCTGAGCAATCCACCTCGCCATCCAATTCCCTCCAGATCAATATCCTCAAGGTTCTCACTCCGTGGGCTCCCAGAACAGACCACCTGGGCAGGATCCTGTCCCCAATCAGCTGTCCTTCATGAGAGAGATGGTGAGTGCCCATCTAATCTGACGCCATCTTCCTCATTGTCTCGACAATTCTTTGACAAGAGTGCCAATCCACTCAATGGGAAATGAGTGATCTCTTCAGTAAATGGTGCTTGGAAATTGGTAATCCAATGCAAAAGAATCAAAGTGAAACCCTACTTCACACTCTATAAGAAAAATTAACTGAAAGTGGTACAGCCAATTAAAGGATAAAAGTTTAAAGTCTTTGAAGACAATATAAAGAAATATCTTCATGACCTAGTATTAGGCAAATGATTATTACACACTACCCCACCATGTGCACGAGCAAAAAAAAAAAAGAAAAGAAAAAAGAAGTACATAAATTTGACTTCATCAACATTTAAAAGTTTTGCTAAATCAAAGGGCATAATCAAGAAAGTGAAAAAAAGCACAACATACAGAATAGGATAAAATAATACTAAACATATATATGATAAAGGTTAATAAAAGAATATATAAAGAATTACTATTATTCAACAACCAAAAGACCATTAAGTAAAAAAAAAAAATTGTTGATGATTGGGTGTAGCTTAATGGTTGAGCACCAGTTTCCCAAGTATGAAGTGCTAGGTTTAATCCTCATACCCAGCACCTCAAAAAAAAAATAAATAGTTAAGGGCCAAGGACTTAAAAAGACATTTCTCTAAAGAAGATATTCAAATGGCTTATAGTAGATATCTTCATAAGTGGCTCTTAATTCTTTTTATGTTTGTAAATAAACAAAAATTTGATAATGAGATTTCTGATTTTTCTGAGTGTGATTTCACAAATCAATTATTTGATGACACCAATTAAACTTAAAATAGTTAAATATCAGGCAATAAAGTAGAATTTGCAAGTGAAAGAGTGTAACAGTATTAAGTTAGATTTAAACATGACTATATTAGTGAAATTGTAAATATACTCTTATGAAATGCTGTCAATAAAGTTCAACATTGGACAAAAAACACATGCAAGAAAAAATAGAACTATCAATTTTAAGAAGAGATTCCTTTTAAAAACTTATAAAATGTATTTCAAACCCCAAAATATGTTGAAATATTGACATCATATATAACATATCTCTGTCATATAAGAAAGAGATAAAGAAAAGAAATTAAAAGAGCTAAAAGTATCCTCATAATGATATTTCAATTTTTATGAATTAATAATTATATGCAGCTAATTACAGGATAAAATACACAATTGTAAAACAAACTTACAAATAATATTCAATATTTGCATGCAATAGCTAAATTATTAAATATTATAATTATATTATTAATTGAAGAGTCTGGCTGTTGCCCAAAATACTATGTGTGGTCACTCAGTCCTGACTATAGAAAATTACAGAGCTTTATCTGACAGCCTCTTGAGAGAAAACTTCCCTCCCCATATCAGGTATGTTGTACAGTCAGTTCATTACAGTTTTCTGAAGCGAGTTCCAGGCTTACAGCCAGGGATCCCTGAACCAGCCAAGCTTATACACTTATCTGTATTCCTAGTCTAGATGCCTCCATGTAGTGGGCCTTTATCTGGTGCCATGACTAAGGTAGTTTTTTGATGCCTCATCCATGACCTCCTAATTGGGGCACATTTATTGAGTCAATTCTCCCCATTCTGTCTCAGTACTTTTCTATTCTTAGCCCTTCTTTTTGTATTTCCATCTTGCCTACCCAGTCAGTAAAAAAGGCAGAAGATTTTTGATCAGGGCTACTTGACAACATGACAATTTCCCCCATTTTCATTATTTGTCATCTGACCCTGCCCAGTGACATCTCAGTGTTCAATGAAACACTGAGAATCATTGTCTTTTATCTTTTGTCTCATGATTGAACTGGTATTAAGTACATAAAGTCTTTATTGTTGCTTTTAGTTTGACTCTTTGTACTAATTACCCATCTTAATACCAGGTAGCTGTACATATTGGTACAGTGAATAGATAGGTCAGTTGAACACAATGACATTTTAGAGGAGCAAAAAGTCTGAGAGTTTTGCAGGGCAGTTCACCAATGTGTCTTAGGGCATGAACAGGTCCAAAGATCTTGTGATGTGTTAGTGGATACCATGAGACAATATACCAACCATGATAATGGGTCTTAAGGCATGCTAGAGTATTGTTTGCAGAAATATTTCAGTTCCAAGGGGGAACTTCTGTAGTTCTCTTTAGCCCTCAGCTGCCAAGCCATGAGGGACTATAAGTCCAATTACAAACTGAGCAAAGGACCTCTAAGTCTCCTTGGGAAGAAGTTCCTCAGGCATTATTCACAGTGCTCTGTCAATGAGACTAAAACTCTGAAAAACCCTTGTGCTGAAATATGATTGTTACATCTAAGCAGATCCCTGGCACCCATTAATGCCTATGGCACAGAATGTTAGACATATGCTTTCAATGGATAGGACTGTGGAATCTTTCATGATCTCTTTGCCTATTGGCCTGAAGAGACCATAAAACTTGGTTAGTTTGCCTCCACAATAAAGGTGGTAATCTTGTTAAACTTAATGAGGAAAAATGGTGCTGCATGGGACATTTTAATATAGACTTCCTCCTTCAGAATGTCCAGAGAGCAGCTACCACCAAGAACTGAGTGCCAGCAGGTTACATAGTAGCAGGGGCAGAGCTGCCTCTGTGTTGTCTGGATGCTGAATGATCCCATGCAGCACTCATCACCTCTCAATCTCTCCATGCTTTCCCTACTGTACATAGTTGCTACTCTGTTTCCATCTCTCTAGTTTATTTGTATTTATATTTTGTAAAAACAGTCCCATAAATAATCTTTAAATGCCACATCAGGTTTTCCAATTCTTCTTTCTGCTTTCAGTGTTTTCTTGATGTCTTTATGTCTTTAGTTATATTGTCTTTCAACTCATTGATTTGATTTAGGAGATTTGTATGAAACTCATTGATTATTTGTTTCAAATCCTGTCTCATCTGGGGTTTTGATATGTTCCTTTGCTTGAGCCATAGCTTCTTTCTTCTTAGTATGACTTTTAATTGTTTGCTGATGCCTAGGCATAGAGTAGGATGGTGAATGTATTCTTATGTCACTCTATCTTTCATAGTGATTTAGTGGTGGGAACCTGGGAACCTGTGTATTACTACTGCTCCTTTATTCTTGATTCAAACTCTTCTAAGTCTTTATAAATGTCTTTGTTTAGTTTCCTAAATTTGGGCCATGGATCCAGGAATGGGTTGCAGAGCAGCTTCCCATGGCCTAGAGGAGGCAGGCTATAAAGGCCTAAAAATACTTCTGTTATTTTTTCACTTTCATTTTCCTTTCATACACTTACTTGGTCTGCCTGCAGGTGGTGCTCTTCATTATACCTCTCAGCTCAAACCTTGGTCAGAAAATGTTTCCTGTAACACTGACTAGAAAAATATGACAGAGGATCTTGCTTCAGGGCTGTTCTGAGCCCCTTTCAAATCAAATTTTCTCAGAAGCTGTTCTCTTCCCTTTGCTGGCAGCCCCCTCCCTTTTCCAGGGTAGGGAATAATTCCCCTCCCCTCTGCATCCTCAACACTTGTCCAAGTCAATAGGGAGGTTATTTGAAAGGGTTGGATCACTTTAGCCCTGGCCACCTCCCAGAGCAAACAATAGAGTTGCCCCATTCTGCCTGGGGATCTCATGGAAGCCAGGAGACCAAATTTGTTGGCCAAAAGCTGAATCAGTATTTGGCTGCATCTATCTTTCTCCCTTTTCCTTGAGAAAAGGACACCTGCTGCCTCCTCTGTTTATAGCCACTGCTGGAAGCTGGAGGACTCAAATCTGTCTCCTCTGAGGATGCGGGGATGGGCACTGGCAGCTGCAGCTTCTGCTTTTACTCACAAACTTTTCCCATTGAGATAATTTTCTTTTTATTTGCTCATCTCTTATAGGTGGCAGTCAGTCTTCCACTGGTGTTTTACACCATAAAACATTTTTCCAGGCAAATTCTTTCTGTCCTCTAACTAGTTTTCTGGGAGAGAAGTGAGTCCTGAATTTCTCTTAACCTTCATCTTCCTGGAAGTCTACTTATATATGATTTTGAACTCTTAATATAATCCTCTAATGGCAGGGAACAAATTATATGTCTCAGTGAATCATTTTATTTATAGCATTCAATAAATTTTTGCAATTTATATTTTAATAATGCTTTACATTACATAAGTTTTAAAACTTTCTGACATTATATAATTTTTTATTGAATTATAAATGTGAAAAAAGAATCATAACACATAGTCATAATATCACCTACCTCATATAGTTTTCATGAGGTTAACAGAGAAAATATAAGTAAATATGTTAGCAGAATTCATAGTACATAAATAGTCAATAAATTTAGATGATAATTATAGTGATGATAATGGAGAGTGATAATAAATGGTACTGAATACCTTAAAGAGAGAATTTGACCAAATTACCTGTACAAAATTTGTTCTTTTTTCTTTCTTTCTTT
>JAQZBX010054206.1:0-18704 GCA_029593785.1 Cabassous unicinctus | reverse complement strand
GACTGCTTCTCCTCTGTTCTTTGCCTTGCCTTTTACATTCAATTCCCCACCCACCAGAGGGTGGGGCTCAACGCCCTACTGACTGACATGGCCCAGTCAACGCCCTAATCATAATTCAATCATGCCCAGATTAACAGATCAGATTACAGGCATGATCCAATTATATTTTTGGAATTCATAATTATATCAAATTGGCCAATGGTTACAATGGTGATGCAGCAATATCTGTTCTCTGACTTATGCCTAACTGCATTGCTTTTAGGATGGGCATTGCCACACATCCAAATAACATTACTCTCAGTGCCATGATGAAAATAAAATACTTTGTCAAATCCATAAAGTACACCGTTTTCAATTGTGTTCAATTTTCCTAACCCACACTATGTAATGGAGTCATTTGAATGTTGCCATCTGAGACGTTTCAATTCAGAAACTCCTGCCTTTTTTATGTGAACTCAGAAGTAATCTCAATAATGCAAGTCATCACCAGGAAAGTGAGTGTACCCAACAGAAAATGGAGTGGGCAGAGGGGAGAATCGTGTGTCACTGACTGGGAAATCCTGAAACAGTTAAGAATTTTTCAAAGTGATATGTTTGAAATAAACCACCCCAAAATAATTATTTAATCAGCAAAAATAATTTTTAGGAGTTGCTACTCCAATAAATTGGTATTCTTGACCTATTCTCTTCCATTCTTTCCTTTCAGTTTTAGCAACTTTTTCTGTTGCATGAGACCAGAAATAGCGCATCTATCTTTACAGAAATAGAATTTGCTACTTGGCTTTAAGTATTATATTAATTATCGGGTAATTTATAAGTGATACCCAAGGTACCAAGTTATTTCCCTTCTTTCCTGTGCTTGCTTCTTTCCTTCCTCCCTCTATCCCTTTCTTCCTTCCTTTTTTCTTTCTTTCTTTCTTTCTCCTCCTTCCTTCCTTCCTCTCTTTCTCTCTCTCTCTCTTTTATTTTGATACAACTTGCCAACTTGAAACAAATCACTTTAAATCTGAAAACTCCGAACATAGATGTTGTCTTAGGAATTTTTTCAAAGAAACTTAGAGTGAATAGTGTACTTTTCCGTCACTCTCCTATTTCTTCTAAAAACCCATTAATTCAAGATCAGGAATAATTTTTGATTGATGTTAAAATCTGGTGTAAGGCTTTTTTAAGATATTAACACGGTGTTATGGTCAAGGATCCAGGGATACCTGGTAATCACCCTTCTCCTCGTGGAATGGCAAAGAGAGATTTATACAAGGAAATGGTCACAAATGTGAAACAAGTTACTTCTTTGCCCTTTTGTGTATAAATGCTCAATACCCCCAAAGCAATATGTTTTGGTGAAAAGTTGGAGAACATATAGAATCCACAGCCTATATGGGGCTTGGAATCCAATTCTGTCAACTGCTAATTATATATATTATAACCCAGTATTTTTTTCTAGTTTAACACATTATTTGTAAGTTTGGGATATAGATCCTATGAGCTGATAATTTGAGCAGCAGATCTTTTTAAATACATTAAGTTTTCAAGAAGAAAGTTGTATTAGTCAGCCAAAGGAGTGCTGATGCAAAATACCAAAAATCGGTTGGTTTTTATAAAGGGTATTTATTTGGGGTAGAAGCTTACAGTTACTGGGCCATAAAGCATAAGTTTCTTCCCTCACCAAAGTCTGTTGCTACGTGTTGGAGCAAGGCATCTGCCGACGTTTGCCAGGGTTCAGACTTCTTGGGTTCCTTTCTTCTCTGAACTCTGTTTCTCTCCGGGCTTAGCTCTTCTGTTTCTTCCACAAGGTCAGCTGTAGGCTATGAGGCTCTCTAGGCTTTGCCTCTCTCCACAAGGCCAACTGTGAATTCTCAGGTGAATGGCTCATCTCTCTTCCGGGGCCTTCTCTCCTTCTTCACCAGAACTCCATCATCAAAACTGCTACAATTCTGTTCCTTGCCATGCCTTTTATATTTAATTCCCCACCCACCAAGAGGTGGGACTCAACGCCCTACTGACTTGGCCCAGTTAACGCCCTAATCATAACTTAATTATGCCCAGATTAGCAGACCAGTTTACAAGCATAATCCAATATCTATTTCTGGAATTCATAATTACATCAAACTGCCAAACTGCTACAAAAGTTAAGCCAACGTGTCCAGTAATAAATTTGGACACAAACTGCAGAAGAAGAAATTGGAAGAGTTACTCTATACATTCTCATAGTTCTCCTTTGATCTTGTCAGAGAGTTCTTCCTATAAAATTGGTAATTTTTAGTATACTCTGTCATACTTAATTTTTCCTTTTGATGATATTCTATTCACGATTTGTGATAGGTAGAATTTCTAAAATGGCATGCAAATATATTCACACTGATCTCTGGGACCTGTGAGTATGAGGAGATATTGCATGATTATGTTATGTTATATGGAAGAGCTGACTTTAAGACAGGAAGATTATCCTGGTGGTCCTGGTCTAATCACTTGAATCTTAAAAGCAGAGAACATTCTCTGGTGGTGGCAGGAAGAGAAGTCAGAGAAATTTGAAATATGAGGACATTGATCCACTGCTGCTGACTTTGAGGATAGAGGAGACCATGTGGGGAAGAATTT
This sequence comes from Cabassous unicinctus, assembly GCA_029593785.1. Taxonomy (NCBI): domain Eukaryota; kingdom Metazoa; phylum Chordata; class Mammalia; order Cingulata; family Chlamyphoridae; genus Cabassous; species Cabassous unicinctus. The sequence continues at coordinate 16,106 of JAQZBX010054206.1, read as the reverse complement.
AGGTGGCCACCAGGAGCAGAGTGACATTAAGCTTTTGGCTTAATGTTTTGCAGAAAGCAATATCAGAGTCCTGAAACCAAAATACAAGCAGCACTTGCAAAGGAAAAACTTGGCCTTGTTTGCTCTAAGACATGCAATTTTTGCTACTAGTACACATACTGAGTTTGAAATTATGAAGAATCTCCAACAGTAGTCTAAGTGTTATACAACATTTTAACAACACAATTCTGGATATTTCTTAGGATATACATATGGGATGCTTTATTATTTATACAAGCTACTGAGATCTAGGTATCTGGGTACTGGTCATTCAATATTTGTATACATCAGTCTTCACATCTATGAAATGAGACAACTTACTTTGCATGTTTTTTGTAAGGATCCAAGATATAATATGTGTTAAATTACTATGAAGTACAAAAATTGCTAACCACTCATTGTTTTGAATTACACCTCAAATGTTAGCTGTCTATGAAAATTTTATTTCATTAAATCCATCATAACTCTAAAAGAAATTTGAAATATTAATGGTGTTTTAGTTTCCACCACAGTTTGTCTCTGGAACCCAAAAAAAAGATGTGTTCTCCCCACTAACCAAATACATTACTTCCAACACAACATCCCAAAAACCTTAAGTTATTTCAATAACAATACTTCATACAAAGTCTCATCAAAATATGGGTGTTGTACATCCTAGAGCAAAATTCTTCAGTCTGATGCTTCCAATATACAATGGAGGGAGAGACTTAGGATAAACATTCCCATTCCAGAAGGGAGAAAATGGAAGGAAAGCAGAGGTCGTGGGTTCCAAATAAGTCTGAAACCTGGAAGGATCAATTCCACCAGATTTCATGGACAGGGACTGATGTTTTGTACTTCAGCCCTGATGGAGTGGCAGCCCCACCCTTTCCAAGTGCTTACACAGTGACCATGCCATCCCTGAACACTGGAGTGAAGGCCCCAACCTCTCTGAGCATTGGCATAGTGGCACTCTCCCTAAACAACAGCACACAGGGCCTACCCCCTCCAAGCACAGTGGCTGACTCACCCTTTCCCTTCACCTGGGTCAGCCCACATTTTTACCCAAGGAGATCTTTTTGGTCCAGACTTTGCTTCCATGATTCTGATCTTAGCGTCATTCATCCTTCAATTCTCCCCTTCTCTGTCCCTTTAAGTCCAAGCTTTCAGTGGTTCTGTGTATATAAATTTTGCAAAAACTTTGTCATCTTCATGTGCAATTCAAGCAGGTCCAAACTCTCAGATAAACACTTTCCACAGGTCTTGTCTGGATAACTGCATTTCCATTCCTGACTTCCACTGGAATGGTAGACTGGATCCATGTTCAGCCACACTCTTTAGCTAAGGGCTGTTTAATTGAACCCTTACATGGAGCTCTATCCTCTGGGGACTCACTTCCCTAATGCTTAGGGAGGTCCCTGATAGAGCACTTCTGGCGCTAGTCTTAGAGTACACTACCTGATAGTGTATAGGCTGAGAATTTTCAAAATCGTCAGTTTGGTTTCTTGGTACTTATGAGTTCAGTTCTCAGCTTATTCATTTCCTCCATATTTTGCTATAAACTGGAAGGAGAAGCCAACCTGCACCTTCCGCACTTAGCTTGGAAATCTTCTCAGCTAAATATCTGAGCTCATCACTGATGAGTTCCACTCCAATCTGACATCACAACACAATTTTGCCAAGTTCCCTGCCACTTTATAACAACAATTGCTTTTTTTTCCCAATTTCCAATAACATTCAACATTTCTTCCAAAACTTCATTGGAACTACCCTTAATGTACATATTTCTAAAAACAGTCTTATCAAAACTATTTTGACTTTTTCTATCAAACACCTCACAATTCTTCCAGCTTCTTCCCATTATCCAATAACAAAGTCATTTCTACATTTTTAGGTATTTTTTCATAGCAACACCCCACTCCCAATACCAAAAATGGTTTTAGTTTCTTAGCTGCTAAAATAAAAACCATACAACAAGTTGGCTTCACAACAGGAATTTATTGGCTCACAGTCTCAGAAGCCAGAAGGCTTGCTTCCCCCCAGGATCAGTATCTTCTCGCTGGCTGGCAATCTTTGGGATTCCTTGGCTTTATAATCACATGGTAATATATTGTCTCCTTTCTCCTCCACGTTCTGTTGACTTCTGGCTTAGTGGATTACCCTGCATAACAGTTCTCTGGTGAGTTCAAGACAAGTTGTTGATTTTTAGTTCATCCAGCTTTTTAATAGTGTAAGACTGGAAGCAATGACTTCCAAGCTTTTTATATCGGAGAAGAAACCAGATATCCAAAGTAAATTTTAATCCATCCATCACTCTTCTTACTCAAACTTCAAAAATTTTACTCTTGTTCCAATCAGTTCTGAATAAGATTTAGTGACATTGACTTAGGAAAATATAGGTAGGAGAGAAGAAAACTAGTTGGGGAAGAAACATTTCTTAAAGTTAACCATCATTCATATACTAAAAAAAACACAATTTTTTCACTTTTAAATTTATTTTGTAAGATGAATCAAACCAGTTTCCTCACTCTATATTCACATTTCAAGTCTATGTTCTTCCACTTAAATTATAAATTTCTAGTGGTTTTGAACAACCATTTGTTGTTGTCCAGTTTGGACACATTCTTCATCTTGGTGCACATTCTGGTTTACGATCCATTGTAAATAAGAGCTCTTTAAAATGTTACTTCAGTTAAGGTATGTTCCAACTCATCAGGTTGGGCTTTAATCTGGATTACTGGAGTCCTTAATAGAGTTAAAGCAAATTAAGAGAGAAACCACGGGAAGCAGCCAGAAGCCAGAAGTCAACATGTGGAAGGGAGGTGCATAATTGCTTGAGCCATCTCCACTCCCTACTTTGTTGTATCTCTCATTATGTTTTCCCTCTTGTTGTATCATCTTGTTGTATCAGCTCGCTGTACCAGCCTGTCTCCTTAGCTTGCTGTCTTTTTTATTACAAATCAATTTTATTGATACATATTAATGAAGCATAAATCCACCCAAAGTGTACAATCAATGGTATTCAATGCAATCACATATTTGTGCATTCACCACTTCAATCATTCTTAGAGCACTTTCATGATTCCAATAATAACAACAATAATAAACAAACAACAAAACTCATCATCTCTCAGTCTTTCTATGCTTCGCCTGCCATACATAGCTACTATTCTTTTTCCTTCTCTCTAGTATATTTGTATTTACATTTTGCAAAAAAACAATCTTATATGTGCAATATCACTCATATTCGTGTTTTGCATGAGGTTTTACTATCTTATAGAGTACTATGTTACAGTTTTTAGCTTTCCTTCTAGTAATATAAATGACCTTAGACTTTCCACAAAATGATTCTTTTTTTTTTTTTCACATTTTTATTTTTTAAAAGATACTTTGATTGCATAAATGTTACAGAGAATATATAGGGGATTCCCATATGCCCTGCTCCCCCACTTCCCACATTTTCCCACATTAGCAACATCTTTCATCAGTGTGGTACATTCATTGCAATTGATTAACACATTTTTGAGCATTGCCATTAAGCATGGATTATAGTTTACATTGTAGTTTATACTCTCTACCATTCAACTCTGTAGGTTGTGGCCAGATATATAATGACCTGTATCTGTCATTGTAATGTCATTCAGGACGATTACCAAGTCCCAAAAATGCCCCCCTATTACACCTGATTTTCCCTTTCCCTAACCCCAGAACATCCATGGGTCACTGACTCCACAACAATGGTATTTCTTCCATTGCTACAATCACAATAAGTTTATAGTAGAATACTAGTAAGTTTATTTTAGTCCATAGTTTGCTTCCCAATCCTGAGGACTCTAGGATGGTGATGCCCACTCCACCATTAATTGAGGGGGGCTTTGATCTCATACATTCGATGGATGGGACTCTCTTGCTTGCAGTTGTAGGCACTCTCGGTTCCTTGGTATGTTGTTTGTCCATCATCTCCTCCTTGTTAGTTGTCCTGGGTGAGCCCATTGAACTGGAGAGTAGGTGTTGCAACTCCATTGATATTCAGGGCTCAGCTGGTACATGGACAGCCCAAAGATTTAAGTTTCTTGGATGTACACCTACCAACTCTAGTACAGCTCACTGTCTTGCTGTCTTCTTTAGGAGGCACTGGGAACAAAACCCGGGACTTCCCGGGAGCTCAATTGCTTGAGCCACATCTGCTTCCCCCATTTTAATTTAAAGGTTTTTTTTTCTTTAACTTTAAACAGAATAAACATATTTTTTCAAAACATTGAAATCCTAACAGTAGCTGCTATTTGATGGCTATTTTCTTTGGGTCAGATGGTTTAGAAACGTTAGTCCTAATCCTGGTAGTATAAGTCTTTCTTTATATATTGAGCCCCAATAACCAAGCATGTTTAAATTCTTGAGTAATTCCAAATTCAGATCTGACCCAGGCCTAAAATATATGCTCTTAATATTCCACCACACTGCTTTGACACCTTTAGGGATAAAAATACCCACCAAAGAAATCACTGTATTGTAGTGTGGAAGGGAGAGGAATTCATTTATTCATTTCATTTGTTCAGCAAACATTCTATTTAAATATTTATTATGTTCTAAGCTCTTTGTGACTTATAGGAATATAAAGATGTATTTCCCACTGAAATATAAACATCATAAGACAGTATAAACTTGCTTCCAGTTACCTTCTAAGTGCCTAGAACAATATCTAAACAAAGTAGGAACTTAACAATATTGCCAAAATAAACACAACATGGAGCATAGGAGTATAACTACAATAGTATAGCTATTTTATTGAAGATACATAAAAATGGTTTATAAAATCACAGATAATATTTAAACAAAAGGACTCCATTATAGAGGTGATATTTGAAGTGGATCTTGAAGAAATGTATATTTCCAGCCCCCAAGGTATCCCCTGAATTATATATATATAAAACACACACACAGAGACCCATTCCAACTTTAATATACGTATTACCCAGCTCCTTACTTGGTATTACTACTTGAATGTGTCATCAGTGCCTACAACTAAGCAGGGTCAAAACAGGATATTTGATTCCCCCCACTGCCAACCTGTTTCCCCATTCCTTACAGCTCACACCTCACACATGTGTTACTCATGCCCAACATTCCATATCCATTCCTTTAGTAATTACCTATGGGGTAATTTTTAAATTATATCCTGAATATAAAGACATCTCTTTGTTTCCATTGCTCCCTGACCACCATCTTATCTCTCCTGATCTAAGTCAGCTCCTTAATTCTATTCACAGCTCTCCCAGAGATTATTTCTATAAAGCATCCAGAGTAACTTTTTCTAAACATCAGTCAGATCACATAACTTCCCTGGATTCCCACTGAACTTAGACTAAATTAACTCACAATCACTTACACAACCTGGCACATTAAATAAATAAATAGCAATTATCTCTGCTACTTTATTAACTTTAAAAAATAAGGCAAATTCCTGATCCATTGGCTAGAGTGGTCACTCTATTTTTAATGACCTGTGTTGAGAGCACAGCTGTGCAGATGATAACTAAAACACTGATCTCAAGAATTTTTAAAATATTGTTTGACAAGCTATGTAGTTTAAAAGAAAGGGCTTTGATTTTAAAACACTGGAATCATGCAGTCAAGCTTTAGACAATTGAGTAAATCACTAGAACTTTCTGGACCTGTTTCCTCATTGGTATAACAAGTACATTAGGCTGGAATCCAAGGCCATCTCAGATTCTTTACATTGGCTCATATATTGTCTGGAGTTTTCTTCCCTCAGATTCTCCCATGGCTTACTTCTTATCAATATCAAGTTCTCTTCTTATATTATCCCCCGTTAGAGAGACTGCTTTTGTCTAATCTTCCAAAAATAGCACCCCTGTTATATCTATATGATTTATTGCCTTCATATAATATACTTTTATATAATTTATTTATATTGATATTTACTTGTTTATTATCTGACTCCCCACAAGAATGTAAACTCCACAAAGTCAGGGACAGCATCCATCCTGTTTTGAGGTAATGAACAAGTCTCAGGCAAATATATAAATAACTGAATGAGTGACAGAAAATAGTGCATAAATTACCAGACAAAGAAGGATAAGGAAAGTGATAAATGTTGAAGTAACAGTGAATATTTGGTAAGACTGAAATTGAGCGTTTGAATGGGAAGATATCAAAATAGGAATTCCTCCCGCCCCTCCCTATTAAAAAAATGAAAAGGTTTGGGCCAGAATTTCTAGTTCTTTCTTTGCCTTCATAAAATGTTTGAACTTGATCATGCTGGCGATGAAGAGTCATCAAGAGTTTTAAGTAAAGGATGAAAATTATTTGTTTTGTTGTTGCCATGCTTTGTTTCTTGCTTTTTGGTTTTTACTTGTTGTTTTTCAGAAAACTAACATATGAAAACCTGATGGCCTGACTAGAGTTTGAAAACCTAGATAAAGGAAGACTTGCAATGATTCAGCAAGAGAGGAAAAATCTGAATTATTTTCAAGGTATTTTTCTGTGGCAGAATTTGCAGCATTTGGTGACCCATTAGTTGAAAGGAATAAGGCAAAGAGAGAAGACAAATTTCTGGCGGGAGTGAACATTTGTTTGATAGTATATTAAATAAGATAGAGTGTTCAAAAACAAGAAGAGAAGAAGTTTTGAGAAATAGAAAATAATTAGTTTGGGATATGGTGCATGTGAGCTGCCTTCCAGACATCCATATGGAAATATATGAAAATATCTAGAAACATGTCTAGTGGACAATTGAAAAAATGTCTGGATTAATTACTATAAAATGTATTAGTCTTATATTGTTGTGTAACTATTTACTAAAACCTTAGTGGCTTAAAACACCATACATTCATTTTCTCACTATTTCCATGGAACCGAAGTCCGGGCATTGCTTAGCTAGAGCATGCAAACAGGGTGACTGACTACAGACCAAGGTTTATATGTATGTGAGACAATGCCTGAAGGCTCCCTGAAATACACAGTGGTGGGAAATATTGCTGATGAGAATCAGTATTATAGCCAAGGAGACAGGGGGTGGAAGCACTAGACAAAACTAGGGATTTCTTGTTAATATCACCTCATTACTAACCAACTGAGGCCTGAAAAGATTTGTTTACATAAAAATTCTGGAAAAAAAGCACTAAAAATATTTTTTAAAAATTATGTAGAGAGAGGAACCAAAGAAAGAGATTAACATGCTACCAAAAAGATAACGTATGGGACACGAACCAGGAAAAATAATTTTCAAGAAAGACAGGATGAGAACGCAAAGAAGAAAGCCATCTCTCCTGCCAGTTTCTACAGGGAAATTAAATGGAATGATGTATCAGTCAGCTTCCAAACAGAAATTTCTCTAGGTCTTACAAATAGAGACCTATTTAGTAAAGGGAATTGGTTGCACAGATGATGAAAAAGTTGAGAAGTCAAAGATTGTGAGACTACCAAAAGATGGGCAACCTCAGGAAACCCCACCATCCCTAAGACTAAAATAATAATGGAAAAGGCTAGTGTCATTAAAGCACGGAAGTTTGGGTTTGTGCTGGAAACTGGAGCTATGAGTAAGGGATTCTTTCTCTGGAATTGAAGGCATAGAAGAGACTCAGTAGCTACCAGAAGTGTTGCTCGAGGCAGAGTGAGAGAGCAGCGAGAAATATGTTGGTATCTTTAGCTCTTACTTTCCATCAGTGCTTTCCACTGGCCCAAACTATCTAGAAACCTGCAGACAAGCCAGAGAATAATGTAACAGGGCAGGGGTGAAGAGAAGGGAGAATGAGAAAGGAAGAAGTCTGAGATTAACAGGCAAATGTAGTAGAGATGAGGATGGAAAAGAGGCCACACACACAAATGAGATCCCTTTCATATTGGAAGCTCTACATTTCACAAAGAATATTTGAAATTTTAGATAGAGGCATTGCAACATTAATAGATGTCACTAGCCCAATTATAAATGATATAAGATTAAATAGTGAGATTGTTGTCCATGCATTACTTAAGAAATCAGTCTTCACAGTCTCATGTTATTTCAAACTCCCTGTCCTGAGATGTTAAGAGTGTTTTAGTTTCCTGGCTGCTAAAGCAAATGCCATGCAATGGGTTGGCTTAAACAACAGGGATTTATTGGCTCATGGTTTTGAGGCTAGAAGAAGTCCAAATCAAGGAGTTGTCATGGTGATGCTTACTCCCAAAAGACTGTGGCATCCTTGGGCTGGCTGTCCCATCACATGACAATGCACATGGCAGTGACTTCTTTCTCTTCCGTTTCTGTTGACTTCCAGCTTCTCTCTGCTCCCTCCAACTTCCTCGCTCTGTGTCTGAATTTCATTCGTCTTTTAAAGGACTCCAGTTATAGGATCAAACCCATCCTTAATAAGATGGGCCAAATCTTAACTGAAGTAGCCTCATCAAAAGGTCCTATTTACAATGGGTTCACACCCACAGGAATGTATTAAGATAAAGCACATGTTTTTCTAGGGTACTTAGCTTCAAAGCCACCACAAATAGTAAAAAGCAAAATTTGTTTCTAAGAAGAAGTAAATTAAATCCATACAGCTGATTAAATAAAACCAGACTGGAAACCAAGCATATTTTCAGTACACTGAGTTTTTTAATATGCTACAGAAATGTAACCCCTGGGAAAACAGCTTTGCTATGAATTAATCCTGAATGGTTCTTTAAACTAAAATCATTTCCAACCAAACTTGGTTTTTAAAAAGATATTAGACTTCTCTTGAATAAAATATCTATTAATTCAGACCATGTTTATATTAGTTGTTCATGAAAAAAAAATTTCATCCAGCCTAGCATCTAATTGAAATAGGAGCCAGGTATCAAGACTAGATTACTCATTGCCACTAGTTAGCTGTGCAAACTTTGGTAAATCAGTTACAAATATATGACTCAGCTTTGTTTTGTGGTACGTAGGAATAAATATCTCTGTATATACAATCACAGAATTGCATTGAGGTTGAAAAAAATCCAATGTTTAAAATATACAGCATTTAAAAGCACCTTGTAAAATTAAAAATGGCTAAGTCAAGTGAATATAAGGTGATAACAATAATGTGAAAATAATAGAAGTGTATAACCAACTCCTAAAATAATAGTGAACATTTACTATTTACTAGACAAGTAGCTTTAGGAAAAATGGTTATACAGATTAACTTGAACTGAAATAAAAGTGTTAGTAAAGTAATTCCCTAGAACACTATAACCATTATATTTTTCTGAAAGATTTCATGCCCTGGCAACTAAATATTTCTATTCTAGTTGTCAAGTAAATGTTGAAAACATAAATTTTATAATAATGCAACTATTAATTGTATTTATTGGAGCTCTTTTCAAATCAGCAGACACAATTTTTTATTTGAAATTTTATAAATATTATTATCAACCACTGCAATCTAGAGAAATAAAGACTAGGGCCTAGATAAATTGAAGGGATTTGTATAATACTGAATAAACACTAGAGATGCAATAAATTGACTGAAGGACCAAAGAACACCAAGAGCCTAAATTGTGTTATTCCCACCAGAGATGTCCAATTATAGATGGGTTTTTAAGCCCCAGTATAAAATTCCAGAAACAGAGAAGAATTACCATTTATAAACTATATTGTGTCCACATAGATATTACTTAGAGAGACAGGGGTAATCCCTTATAGTAATTATGTACTCTACTTCTGTAACCCATCATATTTGGAGTTCCTCATTAAATTCCACCTTATTGTATAGCATTATTTCATCAAATTATTTGATGACAGAACTCTTCCTTTTTCCAAACTACCATCTTAAGGAAGATGTTCTTTGGAAAATATTTGAGAAAATTTTGTTTAAAACCATTGGTGTATTCATCTAACGCCTGCCTTGAGAATGCACTTATTGAAGAAATGGTGCCACGCCTTCCTTATCCATCATTGTGTGCACTATTGTACCTAACACAATGCTGTGCCCTCAACAGTTAATACCTACTGAAAAACATGAGTCAGTCAATCCTTCTTCATTTCAGAATTTAGTAGACCCAGTATTTTGAAATAAGATAGTTTAATGTCTAGGAAGACTAAGAACTTCTGAAAACTACCTTGTAAGAATTGAAATTATAATGCAAAATATACTACTCCAGCTTAAAGACTCTAAAGCTAGAAGATATTTTAGAAATTATGTAGTATAATGCTACCATTTAATACAATATGTACAATAAAATAAATATTGCTTTTCTGTTTAATCTTTAAAGAGATTAGCTATGAAATAGCCCTTAAATTTTACAGAATTAGATTTTATTTTAATTTAACAATGTTGGATGCAAATTTTAGAGATTTAAATTTTATTTTAATTTAAATAAATAGCTTTTCCACTAAATAAAGAATGAAATGTTCAGTATTAAGCGTTGTGGAGTTTCAAAACTGCCAACAAGGGAAGCAGGTGTGGCTCAAGTGATTGGGCTCCCATCTACCATATAGGAGGTCCAGGGTTTGATTCCCAGGGCCTCCTGGTAAAGGCAAGCTGGCCGCATGGCAAGCTGGCCCAAGTAGAGAGCTGGCCCACACGGAGTACTAGCCCATGCAGAGAGCTGGCACAGCAAGATGACACAACAAAAAGAGACACAGAGGAGAGACAATAAGAGATGCAGCAGACCAGGGAACTGAGGTGGCACAAGAGATTGAGTGCCTCGTTCCCACTCCAGAAGGTCCCAGGATCGGTTCCCGGTGCTGCCTAAAGAGAAGACGAGCAGATACAGAAGAACACACAGCTAATGGACACAGAGAGCAGACAGCGAGTGCAAAACAATGGGGGCAGGAGGATAAATAAATAAATAAGTCTTTAAAAAATAAAACTGCCAGCAAAATAGTTAAAATTAAAAGGATTGATAATACAAAGTGTTAGTGAGGATGGGAGCAGCTGAAATGGTCATGCATTGTTGGTGGAATACAAAAGGGTACAACCACTTTGGCAAATTATTTCAGCATAAAAAAAAGATAAATATTACCTAAATTCCACTTCAGGATATGTGTTCAATGGAAATGAGTCCTTATGTCCACAAAAGACATGAATAATTTGTAATATTATTAAAATATATTATGGTAAAATCTTGGAACAACCAAAATATGTAGTAACTGTAAAATAAATAAATGCATTGTTTATTATTCATAGGATATATTCTAAACAACATAGGAAAAGAATGGACTACTGCTAAATGCAATGGCATGGAGAAATCTCACAGACATAATGTCCAAGTGGATGTGATAAATTGAATTTATGTAGCCCAATTTAGACACGTTCTTAATCTTAATCCACATTCCTGTGGGTATGAACCCATTTTAAATAGGGTCTCTTGAAAATGTTATTTTCAGTTAAGGTGTGGCCCCACTGAATGAGGTTGGACCTTAATCTGGTTTACTGGAGTCCATTAAGCAGAAGAAATTCAGACATAGTCAGAAAAAACCACAGTAGGAGCCAGAAAGTCAGAGGGAACCTGGAAGAGAAAGGAGAGGACATTACTATGTGATGGAAAGCCAAGCAAGCCAGCACCAGAATGCCACAGTCTTTGGGGAGAAAGCGTGGCCTCGCTGAAGCATTGATTTTGGACTACTAGCTTCTGATCGTATGAGCCAATAATTTCCTGTTGTTTAAGTGAACCCATTGCGTGGTATTTGTCATGGCAGTCTGGAAAAGAGACGGTGGAGTATTGGTAACAGATTAGCACTCTTAATATAAACAACTGCAAAATATGTTATTTATTTATCAAGTATAGTGCTAATTATAGGTTCAAATAAAAGGGGCAGAAGAGCCATGTGTAGAGAACCTATAAATGAGTCTAACTCTTTTACACTGAGAAGCATAAATTCCAAAGTAAGGCCCACTGACAGGGTGCTGAATTCCTGAGCTGTCTGCCCTGTTTATAGTTTCTGGATGTCTCTAGAACCCTCAGGAGCCCCGTTATTTGAGGCACTGTTTGCTGTGGCAGTCAATGAGATCGTGCTGAGACTTGCATAAGTGTAACCTCTGGAATGACATCCCAAGTCAGTTTGAAATCTCTTAGCCATAAAAATTCAATATTTACCATTTCCCCCTTTTGGTCAAGGTTCCAGAGACTTAAATCTTTGATCCATCCATGTGCCAGTTGAGTCCTGAATTTCATCAGATTTGCAACACCCACACTCCAGTTCATTGGACTCACCCAGGACAACTAACAAGGAAATGATGATGGACAATGCCCATCCCACGGAACAGAGTGTCTGCAACTGAAAGCAAGATAGTTCCATCCATCTGCCCCATGGGATTTAGCTCTCTCTCAATTAGAAGCAGAGTGGGCATCACCATCCCCAAATCCTCAAGATTGGGGAATGAACAATGGACTAAAATAGACTTATTATTATTCTACTACAGACTTATTATTATTCTAGCAGTGGAGGAACTCTTATCATTGATGTAAAGGCAGTGGCCACCAAAGGTTCTGAGGGATGGGAGAGGGAAGAATAGGTGTAATATGGGGGCATTTTGGGGACATTGGAGTTGTCCTGCATATCATTGCAGTGACAGATACAGACCATTGTATATTTTGTCATAACCTACAAAATTGTGCAGGACAGAGTGTAAACTATAATATAAACTGTAGTCCATGGTTAGTAGCAATGCTTCAATATGTGTTCATCAATGGTAACAAATGTACCACACTAATGAGGGATGTTGTCAATGTGGGAAAGTGTGGGAGGGAGAGGGAGTGGGGCATATGGGAATCCCTTATATTTTTTATTTAACGTTTATGTAATCTAGAGCAGCTTTAAAAATAAAAATAATTAATTGAAAAAATGAAAGAGATAAAACCAAAAACAAACAAAAATATGTTATATGTTTTTCAGATACTGGACAACAGGCAACAAAGGACTGTGATTCATGAGAAAAGGAAGAAAAAATGAAGTGAGCCCCCAAATTGCCCCATAGCTGGTGGTACCATGCAGACTCAATGCATAGACAGCTAGTCCACACAGAGCATGGTGGTCTCACTGAGCTCAGGAGACAGAAATTGAGTTTGGGGCCACTGAGTATGCTGTGATCTGCCAAGCAGAGTCCCACCATTAATGGTTCTCTAAGAAAAAGAACTAGGCAGTATAATTAATATAATAATATGATTTATCATCTAAACTGGAACACTTTTGAGAATGAAGGGGTATGATATTAGAAATTATGCCAACATGATGGGTATAAATTGGACCTGTCCTTGGCACACAGGAATAATCAACTCACCACCACTTTCCTTCTTGCTGCCCCAAGGAATTTCTGTGAAGACTGGTCCTGAACAGCTTTCCATAACACACTTCATACTCTGTTTTGAGACTTTTTCTTGCCAGCCCCTCAATGGTGCCCCTCCCTGTGCTCTAGCTTCACAGTGCACCTAGTTTATAGGCACATGTGCGGCCACTGTTTTTCAACTCCCTAATGGGGTAGGGATTTTGATTTGAATGAATTTCCAGCCTCAGTCACATACTTTACCAAAATTAGCTCCTATGAACCATTCTAGATAGTGGTGGTAGTTGCACAATTCTGTGAATATACTAAAAACTATAGAATGATACACTTTAGAGAGTGAATTTCATGGTATGCTATTATATTACTAAAGATAGAAGGAGGAGGAAAAGAAGGTGAAGGAAGAAAAGGAAGAACTTGTGCTGAGTACAAATCACTAGTCTCAACTTTCTACCAGGTAATTTTAGTTTGGGAGCCTCTTGTAATCTCCACCTCCATCATGCTTCTCTAAATTTGAATCTCAGAAAGTTGGGAATCTCAGAATTTCTCTCCCATAGCATCACTCTAGGCTTCTTATGCAATTTGATACAGCAACCAGTTCTGTATACCAAGGGGTATGAAGCAGTGGTTTTCAAAGCTTAGCACATATCAGAGATATCGGGAGGGCTTAATAAAACTAGATTGCTTGGTCTCACCTCCAGAGATTCTTATACAATTGGATTGGGGTGGGGTCTGAGAATTTGCAATGCTGACAAGTTTTCAAGTGATGCTGATACTACCGATCAGTGACTACACTTTGTGAACCATTGTGCTAAGCATTCATGTACCAAAAAGTGAATTATTTTAAAAGGTCATTTAAAATATAGACCACCAGGTGTTTATTTGCCTTACACTTGCAAAAGTAAGAGAGCCTCTCAAGTGACCCTTCTCAGAACATGAAAAAGAAAATCAGCTTTTTAAAATTGAACCTGCAAAGAAAGGAAAACATATTTCAGGTGAATGACGAGAAATTCAGCCTTATGATGACATTGAAACATCTAGTAGGAGGAGATGCTATTGAAGGTTTGTGAGAGATAAGTAAGCAATAGTTCAGATTTTGAACATGAGTTCTCTTGAATAGTGTTCCAGTAGAGGACAACTGAGAACAAAGGACTGTGTTTTCAGGAAGCTTCATAGTTAGGGACAAGAAGAGGTGGAATTAAGAAAGGGGACAGGACAGTAGGAAAGTTAGACACAAAAGTAGGCCAGGAAGCCAGCAAAGTCCTATTAATAAGGCAGGCATTTCCAACAGTGTAAAAGGGGGAGGGAATTGTGGTTTCAAAAAGGAGCATTGAATTTTCCGAAGGAAATAGAATATGGTAATTTTGCAGTAGGCTGTGGTCTTGATGTTGACCTATACAGTAGAGTTTTTAAAATATTTGCCCACCCTGCTCAGAAATATATTTTTCAGCTCAACAAAATACCACAAGCATCTCTGACAATGCTTTTAATATTCTGGCATTCTAATGCTTATTATTGTAAGATTGTATACAAATATTTAGATTTTTGTTCCACCTACTATAATAATGATTCCATTAAAAAATATACAAATATAGTTTTGTAGTGCACTGTTTTGATTCCAGGTACCATTGATTTTGTTTCCTTGCTTAGTTGTGTATTTAGATCTTGGGATTTAAATTTCTAAAAGGCAGGCTTCACTAATCCTTGGGAAGTCTGGTTCTTCACTCTTCCCACCATATTACTATGGTCTCCATTTGCCTGACTGGAAAAAGGATATAGTAGAAATGTTGAGGTCTCAAAGATTTGGTTAAAAAATAGCCTGTGCAATGTTTAGCTGTGAGATATTATCTCTGCAATTCTCTCTTTTCCTCATATCTGAAATCTAAATAATACTGCCAACTTTATATTATATTTAAATGAAATAATCTAAACATAGTTCTTAGTAAACATGAATGTATTTCTTCCCCTACCCATATGAGGCAGCTCAATGTCTGGCATACAGTAGCACTTGATAAATAACTGCCTACACCCATCACTATATCACTGCAAGCTGTTATTATTCCAAGGAAAGATCCCTGGACGAAATCCACTCTTCCTCACATTTCCTCCTTCTCTCCTATGCCAAAAGCTAACACAAGTGATTTGAGCATCCAGTGAAGTGGAAGGAATCGGGTTGCTCTATATAGCTCATCCCTTCAAGAGATTTGACATCAGAAATGGAATTTTTAAAAAAAGAAAGAAAAAAAAATAGAGTAAAGGAAAGATCTGGGCTAGCCGAAGAAACTTTTCCAACAAAGTAAACAGAAATGATGAGAATTTCTCTTTGAGAAGATTTAGTTTAAACCTCTCTATACATAGCACTTCACAATATTTCATTTTTTACATTTGCCTACTTAGCTAATCCTTCCCACCCAATTTTAAACCACTGGAATGCAGGACCTATATCTTCTTTATCTTAACATCCTCCCATGGTACTCATCCCAATTGTCTCTGATTAATCTTGTGTGTGTTGAATCAGTGAGATTGGTTTTTATTCAGGTTTGGATTTTAGAATGTTGATTGCATGATGGCTTTCCTGCTGGAATCCATGCTGTTCTTAGTGGAAAGCAATGAATAACCAGTATATTACAAAATTGAATAAACAGCCTGTACTTTGTAAAACCATCCAGGGAAATGCTACCTATGTGGCAAAAGTATCTTCTCAGGAGATATTTAGGCATTTATTTTAAAATAAAACCAATGCTGCAGGGAAGCGGGTGTGGCTCAGTGGCTAGAGCCCCCGTTTACCATATGGGAGGCCCGGGTTCGCGTCCCGAGGCCTCCTTGTGAGGGCACACCGGCCTGAGC
>JAQZBX010054205.1:0-18718 GCA_029593785.1 Cabassous unicinctus | reverse complement strand
AAAAAAAAAAATTCTGCCTTCCCATTCCATGGTCTGTGAGACTCTAGATGATCTTGTACCTGCTTATCTCATAGCTTCACTCATTACACTCTAGCCCATCTTTCAGTTTCTCAGTCATGCCAAACTTATCTCCACCCCAGGGCCTTTGCACAGGCTGTCCCTTCTGTCTAGAATGCTCTTCCTCTAACCTTGGCAGGCTCCCATTCATTCAATTCATTCATTGCCTTCTCATCAAAGAGGCCTTCCCTGACCATCCAATCTTTGCTTTATCATATTTAATACCTTTGAAATTATTAATATCTTATCAATTGTTACCTATTGCTTTGTTCTCCATTATATCCCAGTGCCTAGCACAGTGTCTGGAGCATTCATATATTTGTTGCATAAAAATAAGTATACTGTTCATAAAACAATTTTTGTTTTGGCCTAAATTGAGTGCTTATAAAAAGCCACTATAAGTAGTCAGTTTAGTCACGTAAGTCAAACCAATTTTGTGTGCATGGTCATTTAGTCAAAGGTGCTCCAAAACATAAGATACTCACTTTCCTTTGACTCTTCTTATTTTTTGTATTTATTTGGTTTTCACTCCCATTTCACAGATTCCCATTGCTTATATTTAATACTCAGTACAGAAATCAGGGTGAGCTCAGTACAAGCTGCCATTTCTTGCCAGTGTTAAGTCTGGATGGCTGAAATACAGAGCAGCCCATGAAGATACAGGTTGGGAAGCCAGGCTGAAGACAGTGTGGGCTGGAATGTGATAGAAGTCTGTATTCCATTGTGGAGCATATCCTATCTGCTGCCATGGTGCTGGAGCAGGAGGGCAGACGAGAAGCAAGCAATCTATTTCCCTGGAGAAGACCAGAGACATGGTGGGAGGAACAAAACCACATTGAGCACTAGAAAAGAGTTGTAATCATAATAGCTAGAGCTTCCTATGTGCCAGGCCCTCTGCTGGACTCTTCACATATAGAAATTCACTTAATCTTTGTAGCAACCTCATGGGGTAGGTTGGTACTATTAATCCATTTTACAAATAAGTAAACAGACACACGGTGTTCAATAACTCGCTCAAGGCCTCAGTGTAGATGGTGGAGCTGGGGTTGGAACCCAGGCGGTCTGACTCCAGCATCCATGCTCTTAACTACTAGTCTACACCAAATCCCAGATGCGTGTCTTCAGGGTGGTGGTTCTGACAGTAGTGTAAAGAGTCAGATAAAGGTGGAAACCCTCTAGGAAATTTCTAGTTAAAGTCTATAGAAGCAAATGAACAGGAAAGTTGCCAGGATTCTAGAAGTCAAGCACAGGGAAGCAGCAATAATCTCCAATCCTGAGCTTTGTTTCTAAAGTGCCTCCTTTGAAGGCCTCTAGCCTCTTTCCTTCTTAACTGGCCTTTGCTTTTCTTAAAAGTGCAGCATCCACTCCCTGGCTTGACATTGAGTTTGTGGCTTGAGTTGGGGTCCAGGTCCTGAGACTGCAGTCCAGGTTGTCAGAGCAGATTAAAAGCACCAGTAGTATGCATCTTTTCATCAAGAGTACAGGTCAGGCTTGGTTAGGCAGCACCTTCCAGTCCTAGGTCCTAATCTTTAGTTCCAGAAAGAATGTCCTAAGACTTGGCATCTGATGTGCTCCATTTTACGGTAATAACAATGCCTAAAAATGTATAATGCAATATCATAAATTGAGAGATTAAAAAAATTAAAAATAGCTGATGCAATGAGCTGATGAACAAGCAGGCACAACAAGCAGGGAGTGGATGTGGCTCGAGTGGTTGGGCACCTGCCTCCCACATGGGAGGTCCCAGGTTCAGTTCCTGGTGCCTTGTAAAGAAAATGAGCAGACAACAAGCAGACAAATGAGGGAGCCACCTCGGGGCGGGGAGGCAGAGAGGGGAGAATTAAAAATATTTTATTTAATAGTAACTTAAGTGCCAGAACAAATTTCTTTTAAATAAATCAATTTTATTGATGCATATTAATAAAGCATACAATTCACCCGAAGTGTGCAGTCAATGGTATTTGGTATAATCACATGGTTGTGCATTCATCACTTCAATCATTATTAGATCATTTTCATTATTTCAATAATAATAAAAACAAATAAGAAAATTCCTCACCTTTCAGTCTCTATGCTTCCCCCACTGTACATAGCTGGTATTTCTGGCTATTTTATCCAAAGTGTATAATCAATGGCTTTTTGTATAATCACAATGTTGTACATTCATCATCTCAAAAATTTTAGAATAATTTCATTACTCCAAAAAGAAAGACTCCACACCACTTAGCATTCCTTCCTCAGACCTACATAACCACTAATCTCATTTCATCTCTATAAATGAACAAATTTTAAAAAGAACACATTAAGTTAGTAAATATTGGTTTGAAATAAACAAATGTCGCATGCTCTTTTCAGATATTGCTAAAAGTAAAGTGAACTATGTGAAACAGACAATAAAATAAGGAAACAATGGACACAGCTGACATTGTAATGATGCTGAATGATAAGGAATCAATAAAAGTAAATTGTATTTTATGCATGTACCACCACGCATCTCCAATGAGACTCCTGGTGTGTGAGAGTTGCAGATCTGCGTCAAGAAGCCTGCATGGGCGGCCAAGTCAGGTAGAAGACCCAAGAGCCACAAAGCAGGATCCTGTGAAATGTCCTGGACCTTTACTGGGGAGCCCATTGGGCCCCCCACACGGAAATGACTGGTCAGTAGGTGAACTCAGGAGCTGAGAGACTGGGCAGAAAGACAGAACTTAGCTCTGGACAGTTTGAGAAATAGGGGCTGAATCCATCCACTGTGTGGGAGATGGGATTAGAGCTCCAGAGAGATTCTGTGTGGAAGTTAACTTTGGTGCTGTTGTACCGCCATCTGTTTGCTGGTTAGGTATGAGACAAGGGTTACAGGCAGTTCCTGCTTCTGTGGGTTTGAGAAAGTTCCATGCTCCCTCAGGGGCAGAACCTTCCCTGAGCTGAAGGGGAGGACTTGGCTAAGCTTCTAAAATTATTTTGCCTTACTACAACTTTATCAAATATGCAATGATGATGGTGATCACAAAACAAGGATTCTGTCAGTCCTCTATAAAAAATGCAGATTGAATTCTTATTTGCACAGAAATGAGGAACTCTGTCTTCAGATATATTATGTGTATTCCTTCCAAGTAATTTATTTTCTCCATATATATTAAGAACTACGTTTTTAGCTTGATAGCAATGAAAGGATATGAGAAGTCAGTGACTCTTGATGGTAGATTGACTCCTCAGTCACTCCCATACACATAGGTCGAGGAAAATAAATTTTCAACTGAATTGTGATTTAAACTACGAAGATTTATCTAAAGAAGAGTTTATTAAAATGGGCATTTATGGAAAGATCTATACATTTGTAAATGTCGGAGGTGTCCGTTTTCCACGGATTTGAATTTATATGGGCTGTGGACCTGTTGTTTAATTCTACCCTAATGTTCCCAGGTACTTCTTAAGGACACACTGCAAATTATAAACAATTCATCCTGTCCCATTCCTGGGTCTAATGTGATGATTTAAGAAGCCTTTTCTCAGCAAATCTGCTAAGCCAGTGACCTTGACCTGAAGCGGAGTTTGGGTCGTAGGTGCTAACTGCAGAAAGATGAGCCGTCTATAGAGGGCGTATGGAATTTATTTACAGGCAATTCTGTTACAGACTTTCCTCTTTCTTGTATTGTTTTAAAATCTTGCTTACCTTTGTTTATGCTCAGAGGGTAGGTAGGCTGATAATTCTCTTACATGTTGGCAGTGCTCTCCATAGGTGTGTGCTCCCAGAGAAGCCAGGCTAGAATAGGGTTAGTTATTAATATTAATTAAAAGAATGGAGGCAGGAGAACCTCTCCAACCAGCCTCCCTCCACCCAGCATATCCTGAGATACCTTATTGGATGGAATTTTCCCAAGTGTCTAAAAACATCATTTAATTCTTCTTCTTATTTTTAAAAATTAGAATGCCTCACTCAAACCATTTGGGACCAGGTGGATGCTTTTTATTTCTATTTTTTTAATCGTAACGTGATCTAAAGGCAAATGTTTTTATTGTTACCATATTTGCGTTTGTACTTATGTTATTCACAGTTATTATATTTATTCTTTAAAGTCAACTGCTTCCATTTTTTAAGTTCTCATAGACTTGAATTTTACAGAGACATTTTAACTCTTAAAATACTTGAATGTAATATTTTCATGTTGAAGAGCTATGTTCCTTATTTAGTTTAACAACTATTTGGCAGACTAGAGTTTAATATTAGTGCCAGACTTATGGTTACAAAAATGAAAAAAAAAAATAGTCCCTTTCTCAAAGAACTTGCAGGTCACAGTCTATTTTAGGATTTCATGGTCTATTTTATTTTTCTGTTATTTTCTTTACTCTTTGACTTATAAATTTCTTTTCTGTATATAATTTAAGATTTTCCCTAAACAGTTAGAATGACCATGCACTGAAAAGAGGTAATTCAAGTGAAAACTTAAAGATTTTCAATTTCCTCTGCCTTGAAAGTTAAAGAAGCAACCTTGTCATTGATCTAAGAATGCAATTTTATAAGATTGCACATAATATTTCTAGAGTATTACATAATCAATCTGAAAAATTAGTGTAAGCAGAACAAAACAGATTCATTGTGTAGCCAAAATGAATTAAAAATATCCTTTGGGTTGTTGTGTGTATAATTATAGACTGCATAGAATTGTATTCAGCTTGAGAAACCATTACTTGAAAATTATAGTTATTTTAGGTATAGACGTTTATTGTACTTTGGTTTCTCAGATGTCATAAATATTGAATTACACTTTCAGAGTCAGTAGGATTTTATGGACAAGGACGATTACTTTAAAAACAGTGTACTGAGATATTTAATCTGGGTGAACAACCAACTTCTGTCCAAATGCTTATGATTACCATGATTACCTTCTATTTGGTGATATTACATCAAATTCTCTTTTGTTATGACTCAGGAAGAATGTTAATGTCTTCGAAGCCTGTGCCATTAAATTATGCAGAGTGAACATTTCATGGGGTCCTCCAGTTGTCCAGAAAAGAATTCGGGAGAGATTCAGGAAATCAGCTGCTTTGAAAACCAAAATTAGACATTGAAAGCCAGAAGAAACTGCCCTTTTCCTATGTCCATCATTTTCTTCTAAGCCTCTAGACTTCTGAAACTTGAGTTGCAAGGAGTTTGTGACAATTTCCCAAGATTGCATCGTGAATGCCACTCATCTTCCCTGAGCCCACTAATGACTCAGCAGATTCTGGCGCTTCACTTGGGTTGGTTTGCTAGTGCTGACCGTGCAGCTTGTAGTCCTCACTTTGGCTGACTCTTGTTTACCTGAAGGCACCACCACAGGAACTGAAGAGATGATGCAGTTATTTGGATTTTAGGAAAAATGTGGTTTTCATTCCTTCAGCAAATGCATGAACTGAGTGCCAAAAGCGGTGCTCAGTTGTAATAAGGAAAATGGTGTGCATCAGATAGACTCTATTGGTGCTGACCCCATTCTTTGATAATTGCTTAATTTGGCTTTCAGGTAGTCTCTCTGTGGGGTCTTTGTTCTCCAGGAGTGAGAAGAATTATTCCTAATACTGCAGATGGTGGATTTGCTGGGGCAGACCCCAGGTTGAGTCCCAGTGTTGTAACCAACTGTCTTTGTGACTTTGAGGAGATACTGATGCCTCTAAGCCTCCAATCTTTCATCTGTAAAATGGAGGTGATAATTCCTGCTTGTTAGAGGTGGAGTGAGGATTAAATGCATTAATGCATGTAGGCAATACATATGACTTTTTAGCAAAGTGCTTGATATATGATTAATCACGTAAGAATTATTAGCCATTATTTGTGTCATCTGATTTGCTTGCTTGACCGAATTGACTAGTCTGTTGTTGCCTGGTAACTGTTCAGTGGAGCCAAAATGATTGAATTCTTGTGAATATAGAAGAACCCAAATAACCTTTGAGATCAGCATGAATTTTCTTGGCCTGAACTCTCTCCCCACCGCACTATCGCAAAGTGTCTCTAAAATCAAAGGGCGTAAACAGGGTGAACACATTCCGGGTGTGGCATAGTGGGTGCATTTAACAGGACTTTTGAGATTCATTTTTTTAAATATAGTTTTTTATTTTTTAAAAAGATACATAGATCACATAAATGTTACATAAAAAATGTAGGGGATTCCCATATGCCCTGCTCCCAACCCCTCCCACATTTTCCCACATTAACAACATCCTTCATTAGTGTGGTACATTTGTTACAATTGATGAACACATTCCAAAGCATTGCCACTAAGTGTGGATTATAGTTTACATTGTAGTTTATACTCTTTCCCGCACGATTTTGTAAGTTATGACAAGATTTATAATGGCTTGTATCTGTCATTGCAGTGTCATTCAGGACAATTCCCAAGTCCCGAAAATGTCCCCATATTACACCTGTTTTTTTCTCTACCTCCCCTCAGAACCTTCAGTGGCCACTGTCTCCACATCAATGATAAAAGTTTTTCCATTGCTAGAATCACAATAAGTCTACACTAGAATACCAGTAAGTGTACTCTAGTCCATCTTCATTCCCCAATCCTGTGGATTCTGGGATGGTGATGCCCACTCTGCCTCTAATTGAGAGGGGACTTAGAGCCCATGGGGGCAGATTCATTTTTTATTACAGTTTTACTGATGGCAGGAAAAAACTCTGATATTGCAAGTTAGAATGCCATTGGCAAGTAAAATGTTTAAATTAAGTAGTGGTTTTATAGTTTTTCAGTCATTTTTTTTTAAAGTTTCAGTAATTTGTTCTCAACAGTGGTATCAAATTGTATCCGTTCATACTGAAATTAAAGTTGAAAGGTCTTTTCTCTTAGTTTGTTAGCTTTCTCCAGTGAAAGGAGCTGTTAAGTATTCAGAGTATAGGAGAGAAGTATGTATGGAGGTGTTATTCCTCTAAGGACTTCCATTATTCATTCAGGTAGTCCTCACAGCAACCCAATAAAGAAGGCACTAGCACTGTCCCTATTTGGTAAGTGAGGAAACTGAGGCATGGAGAGGTCCTCACAGCAACCCATAAAGAAGGCACTAGCACTGTCCCTATTTGGTAAGTGAGGAAACTGAGGCATGGAGAGGTCCTCACAGCAACCCATAAAGAAGGCACTAGCACTGTCCCTATTTGGTAAGTGAGGAAACTGAAGCATGGAGAGGTCCTCACAGCAACCCATAAAGAAGGCACTAGCACTGTCCCTATTTGGTAGATGAGGAAACTGAGGCATGGAGAGGTCAAGACACTAGCCCAACATCATAAGAAGAGGCAGAGCTATCATTTGAACCTGGGGAGTCTTACCACAGACCCAAGTGCTCAGCTACCACACTCTACTTCCCTCCTCCCAAAATGACTATTGGAGAGCAAGGGAGGTCCCAAATGAAGAAGAGTAATGAGGAAGCCATGCTAAAAGGAAGCAGCAGGAGTTAAGCAAGAACATGGGAGGATTGGATTTAGTCATGGAACGAAGATGAGCCAAGAGGAAGAAACAGAAGGTTCATGCCTGTATCTATAAGGGTGCCTGGATACTTGCTCAGCTGTCCAGGCTCAGGGCAGGGGACAAGGGCACTGGGATGGGCATCTGTTACATGGCTCTTTCTCCTCTTTCAGGATTCTGTCCTCACACCTTGCTCTATCCCCTCCCTTTCTCATTCAGTCCCATGTCTTCAACTATCAGTTTTCTGCTCTTGATTTCTACATTAAAACCAAAACCACAGACCTCTTTCTTGAGCTCCAGACTATAACTGCTCACTCAATACCTTGCTTTAGATGTTTAACAGAAATAGTAAGCCTAGCATGACTTAAGATTGAACTCTTTTTTTTGTTATAACGTCTTTATTAAGATATAATTCACATACCATACATTTCACCCATTTAAAGTATACAGCTCAATGGTTTTTAGTGTATACAGAGTTGTGCAGTCATCTCTAACAATCAATTTTAGAACATTCCAAAAGAAACCCAGTATTCATTAGCAGTTACTCCCCATTTCCTCTCAACACCCACCCCCTCCCAAGCCCCAGGCAACCATGATTCTACATTCTGTCCCTAAAGATTTGCTTGTTCTGGACATTTCGTATAAATGGAATCATTCAATATGGAGTCCTTTGTGACTGGCTTCTTTCACGTAACATAATGTTTTCAAGGTATATCCATGCATGTTGTAGCATATATCAGTACTTCATTTCTTTTTATTGCTGAATAATATCCATTGTATGGCTATACCACATATTTTTTATCCATTCATCAATTGATGAACATTTGAGTACTTTCAAAATTTATAATGCTGCTGTGAACATTCATATACAGGTATTTGTGTGAATGTATGTTTTCATTTCTCTTCTGTATATACCTAGGAGTGGAATTGCTGGGTCATGTGGTAACTTTCTAGTTAACCTTTTGAGAAAACTGCCAGGGACTGTTTTCCAAAGCAGGTGTTCCATTTTACATTTGCATCAGCATTGCACGAGGGCCCCAGTTTTTCCACATCTTCACCAACACTTGTATCTTTTTTATTATAGTCATCCTGTGAGGTGATATCTCATTGTGGTTTTGATTTATATTTCCCTGGTGAATAACAATACTGAGAATCTTTTTGCTTGTTTATTGCCATTTGTGTATTTTCTTTTGAGAAAACAATATTCAGATTATTTGCCCATCTTTTAATTGGTTTGTCTCTTTATTACTGAGTGATAAAAAGATCATTGTATTCTGTAGACACAAATTCTTTATCAGATATATAATTTGCAAATATCTTCTCCCATTCTATGGGTTATCTTTTCACTTTCTTGAAGATGTCCTTTGGAGAAGTTTCAAATTTTGATGACATCCAATTTATCCATTTTTCTTTGGTTTTGTGTTTTTGTGTCATATGTAAAAAATTGCCTGATTCCAAGGTCATGAAGATTTACACCTATGTTTTCTTATAAGAGTTTTATAGTTTTAGACTCTTACATTTAGGTCTCTGATCCACTTTGAATTAATTTTTGTATATGGTGTGAGGTAGGGGTTGAAGGTCATTCTTTTACATGTGGATATTCACTTGTCCCAGTATCATTTTACTGAACAGATTATTATTTCCCCATTGAATGGTTTGGCACCCTTGTCAAAAATCAGTTGATCATAGACATGGGTTTATTTCTGGATTCTCAATTCTAATCCACTAGTCTACATGTCTATCCTTATGCCAATACCACACTGTCTTGATTACTGTAGCTTTGAAGTTTTGAAATCTGGAAGTATGAGTCCTTCAGCTTTGTTCTTTCTGTTCATGATTGTTTTGGCTATTCTGGGTCCACTTAGGAATTTTTAGATCAGCTTGTCAATTTCTGCAAAGCCAGCTGGAATTTTGATAGACATTGCATTGTATCTTTATGGCTGTGTGTTTGTTTTCATCCTCTCCCATTCATAAATCCTGTTCATAATCATATAAGCCATCATTGATAACTTTAGTAAGTCCAGATGTTATTTTTGCCTGAGACATGTGATTGTCTGTTCGATCTCCTCCAGGATGTTTTCTCATGTAAGGTGGTGTCTGAGTTACAGTCAAAATCTTGTTAAAATCCTGGTCATCAATTTTATAATCTGAGTCATTATTAAATCAATCAGTAAATGTGTTTTTTCGACCTTCTATTTGTTCCATCTCTTCATTGAATAAACAATCAGGTTCTTCTTGTTCTTGTTCTTCTGGAGGATATAGTTGATTTGATTCCTCATCAGGTACAGGCACGGATTCCTGGACAATGTCTCTTTTTTTACTTCTATCCAAGGCTTGGAGTCCAAGTCAGGCAAACTGGTAGACAAGCCTCTAGACATTGCTTGAAGATTACTTGTTATAGTCTTTTTCTTTGGACTCAGTGGACTTCCAATTCTTGGAGAGTATGGGGCAGACTGTATGTGAGCCAAACACTTGGCCTGGTACAAACTCTGGGTAGTCAGTCAATTGAGAGAAGTCTGTTTGTGGCACACTATGTGGAGGAGGGCCAGGAATTGGCCTTTTTTCTGGTTCTATCCTTTTTCTCTTCTAATCCACAATTTATACTTCTGTGCTATCTTTCAGTGCCTCTAAAATGAGATTAAGGTTTGTAGTGAGAGCCTGAACATGGTGGAAACCAGTAATGAGGGAAATAGGCTTGGTCATCCATCTTTCTCCTAAGAAAGTCCCGTTCCAAGTTTTCTATACTGAAGTAATATTCTATTTGGTGCTTAAAATACTCTTTATGCAGTGTTTCTTCAATGGGATACACCTGTACGCCTGTACCATCATCGTAGTAATGCATCGTACTGGTATTAAGTTCTGCTTGAAATGGTTGATCAGTCCTTTCACCACGTTCTTGGTAACCACAAGAATAATCAAAGTTCAGTTGAGGATTTCTTCTGCCTCATCTGCTTCCCCATCCTTGGCCTCTTCCTCATCCTCTAAAGGAACCTGAGATATTACCACCCTCACTTCTCACACTGGAAACTTCATTTGATCATCTGTCTTTTCTCTATCTCATCTCCAACTTCTTGTGTCATGTCATCTATTGTTAGGTGCTTATTTGTTTCAAGCTGACATCTTGAGCTGTTCTGGGATCCTGGTCTCTCTTGACTTTTTGGTCTTCCATCATCTAAGTGGAGTGGCACCGACTTGTGTTTTAGCTCTCTTTCATTGATTTCTTGACTAAGCTTCATCTTTGCTGATATTTTCACCAGGATCGTCTAATTTTGTTTTCTGCTTTTCTTTGCTGCTGTCACTGTTGGTTCTCTTTCCAACCTTCTCTCTTTTTTTTCTCTTTTATGTTTTGTGGCTTCGCATATCCTTGGCTGATAACACTTTGACATCCAGTGTTCACTAATTTGCTTGGTGTTGGCCAATTTGCCATATTGCTGAAATCACTAGCCTTGTTGGATTTCTTTGTCCTGAGTTTTTCTGCTTTTATAATCTTCGGGAAACTGAGCTCAGCTCCTACCCTCGCCAAGCTGCCTCCCCTCATGACTAACTGATGAGCCCATGGGTCCCACCCCAGCAGCCAGCTGAAGGGGAAGGAGGGTGAACAGAGCTATTCTCCCCAGATTGAACTCTTGATTTCAAACCCTAAGCCTGCTCCCTCTTTAAGCCATGTCAGGATTGGCATCCCCATTCCCCTAGTTGTTTATGCCAGAAACATAGTCATTTTCTTTCGTTCCTTTCTCTTCTTAATACCTCACATCTGATCTACACACAAGTTTTGTTGGTTCTACCTCCAGAAGATGTATTGAATCTGGCCACTTCTCACTGCAGCACTGCTCTGGCTCATTCACAACCCCTGTCATCTCTCAGCCGTTCCGTTGTAGTGGAAGTGATCTCCCTGCCTCCACTCTCCTTCCTCTTCTGTCTTTCCTCCACACAGCGCCAGAATGATCTTTTAAAAGTATAAATCAGATTATGTTGCTGCATTGCATCACATCACCCCTTCTCCAATGGCTCCTTTCTGCAAACAGTACAAAATCCAAACTCCTTACCATGGTCTACTGATGCCGTGGGATTTGTCTTCTGCCTGCCTCTCCAACCCCATTTACTCCCTTCTCCCTGCACTTTCTTTACTCCCCATCAGCCACCTTGGCCTTCTTTTTGTTTCTGAATGCATCAGGATCATTCCCATCATGAGGACTTGGTATGTTCTATTCTTGCTTCTTAAAAAGCATTTCCCCAGATCTTTACATTCAGATCTCAACTAAGTTACCCCAGCTCTTCCCTGTTGGTGTATATCTAAATTAGAGTGCTTAAGCTTGTACAGGGGGGAGGCATACCTATTTATGTGTCTGTGTATGCATTTCTGTCTGCCTGTCTGTTTTCCCTACTAAAATGTTCCTTGAGGGGAGAATCCCTGTTTGTTTTTCTCAGTGAAATATCCCTAGAATATAAAAGACTGCCTAGCACTTAGTTCCTAGTAAATATTTTTTCAGGGACAGGGGGTGATAACAAAGTATCTGTTGCTAAACATATCAAAATAGCTAAATACAATAAATATTCCAAAGTATGTGGTCTTTCCAAATGTATCTAAATTAACTAAATTTGTTTGAAATGATCACTTTGTATGCAGATAGAGGCTGCTAACGTATTGTGAAAACTTTGCATTTCATACATAAGGGAAGGAGCTATTCCTTGTTTATTACACAGTGAGTTTGTTTGCCAAATATTATTTCACAACCAGTGCAGAGACTATATGTTGGTTAAATTCAACAAAATTTTTATGAATTCCCAATCGATGTAGTCCAAATTAATGATGCTTTGCTGTACAGTTGGATATAAAATTATTTTAATTCTGCTGAAAAGTATGACAATAAAAAAAAAGTATATGTAGGCTTTTAAAAACATCCAAATAAACATTAAAAAGGCATATTAATTTTCTTCAAAAATAACATTTTTATAGGTTCATTGTCTTTGGAAAGTTTGGTGATTACAGATTTCCTTCCTTGTGTATTCACTGGCAATACCAACAAAATGCATTACAAGGGAGGGGGGGAAGCATACATTGAAGGCAATTGTTAGTTACATTTATTAAAATGACATCCATTTTTATCCATTGGCTTTTGGAAAAGCAGATATTTTCTTTGGGAAATGACATCAACAACAAAAACAGCAACATAGCAGCGGAGAGTAAGACCCATTTTAGCCTTGAATAGCTGTTAAAATGTACCCATGCTTAACAGCTCTTTAGAGTTTGAAATATTTTTCTTGTAGTCGCCAGTTCTTTAGCCCAATTTATTGCTACTTACCTACTACCTCCTTTGCGGAGTTGACACTTTCAAAGGGAATAGTAAAAGTGAAGGCAATTTTACGGTATCAAAAAGTTCCTCTAAGCCAGGCTTCAGTTTAGATTGCTTGTTATTATGCGTTTTGTAAGTGGAACTGTGACTGCATTTTGAGTTAACTGCTCCAGACTCTTTTGGGAGCATGCAGCGGGTAAGTTGAAAAAAGGATGAGGAGAACATTCGTTCCTTCATTCCTTCAGCAAGGAGTTATCCAACCCCTTCTAGCACATAGCACTGCACCAGTCATAGGGCAGTTTAGAAAGGAAGTAAGGCAAGTCTTTGCCACAAGGAGCCTCCAGCTTATTTAGGGAGAGAAATAAAAGCTGAAACAATTAGGCGCCAGTTTCAAAGGAGCAGGTAAACAGGTGGATTATAGTAAATATGAGACTAAATATCGTTTTCCCCCATTTAAAAAACTTTGATTTGGGAAGAGGAGAGACTTGAACAAATTTAGGGTGGTTATTTTCTGGTCCAAAAATTAGGGCAGAGACCCTGATAATTTTCTTTCTGATTTATAAAGTGATTTGTTATGAAAGCTTAGGTTTAGATGTACATTTAATGATTTACTCTTTTATAGAAAATAAATGAAAGTCAGGCCTATTTCAGAAAATATAGCACTCAAATGACACTAGAAGAATAATAGCCCTTGTGATTTTTCTGTCAAACTGTTCCTGGAAAATGATTCCGTATTTCTAGCTCTCATTCTAATTAAAATAAACAAGACAGCATGCTACTCTGTTTTTCTTTTTCTTCAAAATGATAACTTTTTCTCTTCCCCAAGAAAAATAACCTGTTTTAAGAGCCTGGAACAACTAACAGGACCTTCTGGAACACAGCACATGGGTGTGTCATCCTAAAGGGAATTTGTATTGTGAATAACTTATTAAGACGGACAATAACTGGCCTTCTCTTCATCCCTGTCCTGGAACGGTGCTTGACACAAAGCAGTGACACAGAAAATATTTGTTGAATGAATGAATGAATGAATGACCTCAAAACCTCCGTAGCTTCACCTCACCCTAAATCTTTATTTTACCTGTTTAAAAATATTCCCCATCTCCACCTGCTCCAGTTCATATTTGCAGTGAATGCTTTGAAACAAAGATTTGGTCTTGGCCTATTATAATTTGACATTAAAAACTGGATTTGGGGAATGTTTTCCAAATTCTGGAATTTGACCTCTTTTTCTGAACTGACATAAGGATTTTGGAATTTAGAAAGAAACTTAGTGTTACCATCAATTATGTGAAGTGCAAAGATGTAAGAAAGATAGAGTGACTGAAGATAATAAGTGAAATGAAAAAAATTTATTCAATGACATTTTTCAAATAGTCCCCTGAATCCCTCTGTATGGAATCATTCCAACTACTTTAAGTATCACAGCTTTAGAGATAGTATAGAGGCAAGAAAGATAAGGTGTAAATTATGAACAAAAGAGAAAAATTGTATTTGTTCATGGTTTAAATGGAATATTGCTGAGCAACTTTTCACTCTGATGGGCCTTATCAAGTAGTTGTTTTTCTAGAGGAGAGAGTGGAGCTTGCAAAATTGATAAATCAGGCAATCTACATTCACATGTTGATGATCTGCAAATGACTTATTCATTTTGTTAGAGTAAAGCAGAATCATGAAATCAATAATTTTGCTATTCATTTATGCTGTATACTTTTTTTTTTTTCTCTTGAAAGTGTTCATAAAGCAAGCTCTTATTTCATTGAGCTAAAAATTACAGAGCAAATCTGTAGCAAATGTCTTCAGTTTTCTTTACCTTGTGTTTCTATCTTACATGAAGAAAGCCAAAGGGTAGTCTGCTCCATTGGTATGAGGCCAGTGGGTAGTTCTATTCTTGTCAGCAATGGCAGCTTTCTGCATACAGTTTGTGAAGACAAACATGCTGTAAGCTGGTAGGGATGAACTTAATTGTCATATTTGAGAATTAAGGACTGAAGCTGCTTATGTGTTTTAGGAAAACAAGATTTTCTAGTTGCTTTGAAGGTCACAAAGATTGTAACTGAGTTCATATAAACAATTTTCATATAAAATCATAATTTCCATGATTCATTTCATATCAGGAAATTAAATTGCATCAGTATACAACTTCAGATTGTCGAGGATCTAAACACTTGCCTTTTAAATGTACTACCATCTTTCCTTTTGAGAAGAGAAATGTCTCTTGTTGCTTTGTGTTTCTGAGGCTGAAGAACATGAAAAAAAAAACAAAACTGAGAATGATCTATTGCATTAATATTAACTATAGAAATATACTCTGAAAGGATTTTATTGCCATGTGCCTTTCACTATACCTGGAATATGTTCCTTCTTGAGTGATGAATGAATTGGAGGTATGCAAATTATTATATGATGCACTTGAATATTTTCACTTTAATGAAGAAAAGTTGTCAGATTATTCCCAAAAATGAAATTCCTCCTTTCCTCCATGTGTACCCCTTTACCTGAGGGTAAAGCCGTAAACTTCAGAGTTTCACTGTGGATTGGAAACTAAGCACAATGCTGTTTCTGAGTTTTCAGCACATACCTGGGCTTGTGAAGAAATGAATAGAAGAATCAGTTTCAGACCTGCCCCGCTTTACCTAAAGATTTGGGAATGACTTGGATCTTTGTCACATTCAGCCAAAATCAAAGACAAAATTCAGCCTAAATCTACAGATTTAGCTTTTTCGTGGTTAGTTTCAATTATATTTTTAATATCTGTAGATTTGTGAGAACATGTTTTTATTGGGAAAATGAAGGGAGTTGGATGATTTAAAATACATTGTCTTGTTTTCTATTTTTAATATGACCTTATAATTTGTTTTGAATGCAGTTAACATTACAAAAAACTCTTATATGTGGGACAGCTCCATTGCAGCTCAAAAAGCACAAAATAAGGAGAAAAGAGGATAATTGTCTTCAAGTTCTTAATATTCTGAGGGCTGCATGGTTTAGAAACTCTCAACACCAATAAATTTCTCTGATTTTCCTTAACATTGTGCAATTGTTTAAACTGTTTATAGTTTCAATGACTTCTGTTATTTTTCTGGGGAGAAATCTTTTTTAAAAATAACAGACTAAGTAGTCACTACCTGATTTGAATAAATCACGCCAGAAATATCCTGACAGTGCACCAATCAAGACCTGTGTGTATAATGTGAGTTCTTTCTTTTTAATTTTAGAATCAACCTTGTCCTATGTTAGGCAGCTGGAGGCAAGAGTCAGACAGCTGGAGGAAGAAAATCGCATGCTGCCCCAGGTGGGTGACTTCCAGAAGCTCATAGCTAGTCAGTGTCATTTGAGTTGTGGCATTTTATTTGGAATTTAAAGTCTCAATTACATTTTCTCCTTTAAATGGTAAAGATCATTTTGTAAATAGTCATTCATTAATGCAGAGTGTGATTACTTTCCATGATGGCCATCATGTTATCCAGGTTCTTAGGTGTGATGCTAAAGGATGCAGATGCCTGATGTAAGAATCTAACATAATTTTGAAAGGAAGAAAAAAGAGAAAAAGTAATAGAACATAAAGACCCATTGATAGTCTTCCTCATATACATCATGCATGTGGTTGGTAGATATAGAGAAGGGCTCTTATTTAAAAAGAATATTTGCTAATTTATGAGCTAGGTAAAACTGTAGGTAGTTTGAAATTTTCATATTGTATCTAAATTAGTACTTTCTGAAATTCTTTGTGATATAATTGAGCTCTTTCAGTACTGCAAAGGTAACAACAGTAACTGACAGTTGTTCCTTTGGGGCTTCCTTTCTTTTCCTTGGTGAATGAAATGTGGCATATTTTTTTTTTTCTGGGAAATTAAGACCTTGCCCTATATTTCATTTACAAAATTATTCTGTGGGCTAACTTGGTGAAAATGATTTTGGTTTTTGAGCTGGTAGTTTTTAGGAAATGTTATTTTGAGGAGTTGAATAAATCTGATTATAGATGGGTTTCCTTTACAGGCATGTAGACAGTAATGCATTCTAATATTTTTTAAAAGAGAGTTTTCCAGGCAATTAGTCACTCATGTTTTTTCCTACTTTCTGGTGGTTGTTTGTTTTGTATGTGACTAAAGAAAAATTAAACCTCAAACAACTAGTAACCAGCAGTTTAAGTAAAATAGTCTTATAAAATAAACAAAGACTGGTTACAATTCAGGAGAAGAGGTTTGAAAATAAATGCACACACTCTTTGGAAAGACATTTTAGGTCTTTCTAATCTTCTGTTTTTAAACTACTTTTGCTCACTAATGATGATTTGGGCCAAGTACCTTGTGCAACATGCCTTTCATGTTCTTCAATTGGCCAACCACCTGGCTAGAAATCATGAAATTTAAAGAAATGACTCTACTTCCCTCCCTTTTCAGACTGTACATATGTCAGAATTCATGATGACAGAAGGGATTATTTGCATCATAAAATAAACTACTACTGATAGAGTTTTTCTTTTCTCTTTTTTACTTTTGCTTTTTAAGAATTATCCTTACTTTTTTGCCTTTTACATTGGTTTCATAATATGATAGTGCTATGGCATTTGACTGAAAACAGCTAACTTCCTTCCCTGTTCCAAAGAAACCTGAAAAATATATTTAGTTTTTGTGTGACTATTATACATGGTTATACTATGATACCATCTCTCAGGCAGCTGGGAATGTATATGAAAAGAAACAAATAAAAAAGTAGATATGTTCCTTATTTTCCCTCTGAGTGGGAACTGAGGCTTACACCAAACATTGAAATGGTAGCACGTATGCCATCTTATTGAAAAAGAGGTGCAAAAATGTGAAATGATTTCTAGACTGATTTATAGAAACCTGTACAAGTATGAGAGATATAGAAGAAAATCCAAAGAGTGCTCAACTATACTTGATGTGTGTGTCTGTATATTTAAATACATAGTGCTTGCATAGTCAAAAACAGGAAAGATTGATTCACTTCCCAAGTTAAAGTGTTTAATATACTTTTTAAATGTATTGCCATTTTGCTATCAAGGAAAGTAAGAGATGATAGCTGTAAAAGATAATGTTTCATTGACTCTGTGATGTGGAATACACCACTTATTATATGTATCATTAAGAAAGAAAAAAATGATGTTGGCAGCTGTCCCATGTCAGACTCTTGCTGATTTCAGAGATGTTAAACTGAGAAACATGTTTCAGAATTAGTTAAATAACAGTTATTTATGCATCCAGAGTTTTTTAATGCAAGGAAACCTTCAATTTGAAATACACTATTGGACATATACAAAGGAATCAATAGAGCCATCTCATTTCAAAAACAAGATTTCTGCGAAATTTCTGTTTGAGAGTGTTGCCTTCATTTACAACTGAGATAGATATGATAGAACTACCAGTCACAACCACTTCAATAAACACCACTGCCATGAAGACACACAGTAGCTGAGTCCCTAGGATGGACACACAGTGAATGGCTCTCAGAGCAGTGAGGATTCTGTAAGGAGAACCCTCACGGAAGGCTGAGACTCAGGCTGGATAGCACAGAGGTATATGCAACTTATTTTTAGGACAACAGAGGACACTGTTTATTCTAAATGTGCCTTAGAGAATATTGTCAGAAGCAAATAGCAGGTGTTATTGGTACTATTACAAATAAAGTATGATGAGCTTTCCCTACAGAAACTATTTCTGCCTGTATAGTATTAGGTGATTTGCAAGCTCAATTCTATATGACAAGTCGACATCCTGTTCTAACCCAGGAGATCGACCACACTCAGACTTTAAGACTTTAGTTACTTTTATTGAGCTAAGCCCGCGGGCGTCTGCAGCACACCTCACGCAGGAGGGAACTGCAGCCCCGAGGTTCTAAAATGGCTCCCTTTTATAGGGGGGTCGCCGACGCAGTTTGCAAGCAAGCAGGGTGTACAGAAGCGGATCTTGGCGG
>JAQZBX010054204.1:0-18693 GCA_029593785.1 Cabassous unicinctus | reverse complement strand
GCTTTATCCACCCTTATCTAGATTCTAGACTATTACAGGGGCCCAGCCACTTCCTGCTTAATAGCCAGGGGTATTCCTAGAGGATGGGAGTGGGAGTCTTGAAAACAGAACAATAGAGGCAAAGCTAAAACATTTGGCTGAAAAGGAGACTTGTCAGGATCGGGACAGCTGTCTTCAAATATCTGAAGGGCTGTTCTCTGTTTCTTTGAAAGGTGTAGACCTCTGCAATGTAGCCAAGGAAAGCAGAACCAGGGTCGCTGGATAAAAAGTAAGGAGGTAGATTCGGAACACCTTTTTCACTACAAACATAGTCTATGTTTGTAGTGAAAAAGGTGTTCCTAGTTCTAAGTCCGAATCTACCTCTTTTATATATATATATATATATAACATATGATTTATCTGCATGGTGGAATTACTGAGGAATTTTACTTTAAATTTTTTTTCATTCATTTTCTGCTATGAATCTTTGTAGAAGACTTACAGAAGTACACGGTTTAGACTGAAGTGGATTTCCATTGTGTTTGGTTGCCAAGCTTCTACTGCCCCCTCTTCTGGTCTTTGGGGAATAACCCCTCCCCCACTCGGCGATCTGGGTGGGATTGACCCCACCCTCTGTCTCCAGGGGTGTTTCTGTAACCCAGGCCTGGCCTTTCCCTGTACCCCATCCTCTGGCCCCAGTGATTAGTTTGGGCTTCCGCTCTGACTCAGGCTGGGCTGGAGGTCATCTCTTCCATCTGGGTTGTGGAGCTGATAGGAGCTTCCAGCTGCTGGTCGCCATCTTGCCTTCACGAGGGGAAAGTCTGCCTAAGAATGAAGCCAAGATTGGGGGAAGGAGAGCTGAGAGACAGAGGGTACAAGATTCTCAATGTGTCATTTGAGCCCTTATATGCAGCCTTGCCCGAAACCCGACTGTTCTATGGACCTTCCAGTTTCAGGAGCCACTCAAGAAGCAAGTTTGTCAGTTTTCTGTCTCTGACCCCCAATGGAGTCCCAACTGATACTGACTGATACAGGCTTTGTTCTTTGTTTGTTGCCTGTCTTAAGGATGCCAGAGTTGTCTGGCCATGGAATGACTAGAGATGTTTAAGAAAGTTCATGCAACCACTGATTGGTTAAGGGTACCTTGAGGGAGTGTGGAAGGGATGGCCTGAGGTATCCTTTCAGATTCTGAAGACCTCTGTATGAAGACACCTCCCCTTTTTGGAACATAGTTCCTCCTTCCCCCAAGCTCCCTTTCCTGGGTCATATCTCACATTCTACCCTGCACCAGAGCTTCTGCTGCCCTTTCCTAGCTTGCTGATGAAATCCTGGCCACTTTGAGGGAATGTGAAGGTTGTGACTTTTTCATTTTAGCTCAGTTAGTGTCTTTGGGCAGGAAGAGAGAGAGGAAAGGAGAGAGAGAAAGGGGGAAAGAGGGAAGGAAGGTACTCTGTCACCTTACTTTCTTGGTACTGTAAGCACTTATTTGTGAAGCTCCAGTCTTTTAATGAAATTCCTGATTCATAATCGCTCCATGTTGTGTTAGCTACGTTTTCAAATCCAAGATTCTCCTTTTTCTTTGGAGGTTGGTTTTTAAAATAAAATTCATGTGCAACAGTGCTATTTAGCAAAGATGGCTTGCATTGGCAGGTTTCATTCTAAACTCCAGTTCTACCCTCTCTTGAGCAGGAAAGTTCCCCCTTTCCTCTATTTTCTGGTGATTTTGTTAATTTCCTTAGTTAACCTTCTTTATCCGAATAAAATGCTCAGACCTACAGGTACTTGAATCATAATGGTGAATCAGGGGATAATTACAGAGGATCCTTCCAAAAGTATTTAGACAAGTGACATTATTGTCTTGTCTTACTTTTCTAAGGAAAACTAGATAATGAGATAATCCTTTCCAGCAAATTACAGAAGCAAATAATCTGTCTAAGATAAGGCTTCTCAGCTTTTCTTATCAGAGCTGGCGAAGGGAGGTGGGGGAGGACCCACTCTAGACACCTTCCACCTTCCATTGTCTGGAAGGATTTTCTGTCTAGACATTTCTTAAGCACTTAGAATGGTGCTGAGTGTAGTTGTGGCAGGCCCAGCTGGCCCAGACTTCCCTAAAAGGGCCTCTGCACTGCAGCGTATTTTAAAAAGTCGTCACTGCCTTAAGTGGATGAGATTCCCAGGGGGAACTATACTGCCGTTGTCCATGCATCCAGGCACTCACATTTAAATACTTATTGAGAGTCCATTGTGTAACAGCACTCTCTACTCTATTAAACTCTGAGAGAAGATGGCAGAAAGGAGGACACTGTCCTTGTTCTCTGGGGGTTTATAATCTAATTAGAGAGATAGGACGCATGGACACACAACTTTCCTTTCCACTAGAGGGCCTCACATCAGGTCTTCCCAACCTTGGCTCCCTATTAGCATCACCTGGGGAAGCTGAGAAGCACTATTGATGCCTGAGCCTCACCCAGATAATCAAATGAGAAGTATCTGGGGGCAGATGCCAGGCAGCAATATTTTTTACTCTCCACCCCCCACCCCATGCAATTCTTTGGTGCAATCGGATTTGAGAACCTGGGGCCAGAATCCTACCGCTCCTTAAACATGGCAGAGGTCGGTTTGCCTTCATTGATTTCTCCAACCAGAAGGAATAAATATTGATTGTTTCTCAAAAAGGTCCTACTGCTTCCATCAAAGAAATACACAGGAAACCTTAGACCGATTCCTTTTTTCCCCAGGGGGGCACAAGGAGGGGGCGAGCAGGGCAGGAGAGAGGTGGTGCTGCCCTGCCCTCATTTGGAAGAATTCCTGATGAAAGGCAAGGGTCAAGTAGGCAGGCCTGGGAAATGACAGCAAACTTAAGAAGCCACAGATGATCCAAATACAGTCCAACTCTTCAAAATTACCATATGTATTTCTTGGCAGCCACTTGACTTTTACTTGAAAGTACCTGTGTCCCTAAACTTGGGGTCCAATGATGATCTGGGATCCAAGTGAGACCTACATTTTATGTCACCAAACTAGAATGCTCAGGAAGCAACAGAGGTTGACCTAGATTTTCTAATAGACCTCCATCTTTTGACCATCTCGTCACCCAGTGCAGGTGCAGGATCTGACAGAGGCAAGCTGGGCTTTAGCATCCCAAAACAGACATTCTTGGTCACTGACGACTGCCTGGCTGGGAGATGTGGCTTAGTCTCGATTAAGGTTGTCTTTTATTTTCCTTTGTACGAGTGAGCCCACTCAGCCAACACAAATTTATTTGTCCAATAGATTCTAACCTCATCGCCAACAGTTGCAGCCAAAGCCTCTCATGCCTTGATCCCTCTCTGTAATTGTCCTGACCAATGTATCTGCCTCCTTTCACTGACAGTTCAGATCAGGCAAGGTTCCAGTATCTACCTCAGAATGTGATTAATCAGGAACATCAGAGCAAGGGAGATGCAGCCTGGAAAGTTTTTATATGCTAGGGGAAAGAGAAAAAAAAGCCAGCCTCTGAGCAAAGGAGACATAAGCTTCCAAATAATTGTTCCTAAGCGTATGTGAAAGATGCTTTGTGCCAATGTCTTCCAAGACTCCAGAGGGGCTCCAAAAGCTTACTCAGTACCTGCTGTTTCAGAAGAAACAAGAGCTTTCTCACAGATAGAAAAATCCTTTCCTCTGGCCTATTTGGACACCCAATTTCAGTTTCAGAGCAATCTAGGCTTTCCAGAAAGGACTTCAGCATCACAAAAACTTCTCACTTGATTGCAAGCTATGTTTTCTGGGAAGCAGTGACCGCTGGTGCCAGTCCCTCAACTGCCTCCTGGAAAGCTGAGGTTGAGAGCTGGCCATTTGCCTTCTGCCTCAGCCCTCCTGCCCATAGTCTCTATCTTAGTTTGCTAGGGCTATGTAACAAAGCACCGCAGGCTGG
The DNA here is from genome assembly GCA_029593785.1 of Cabassous unicinctus. Lineage (NCBI taxonomy): Eukaryota > Metazoa > Chordata > Mammalia > Cingulata > Chlamyphoridae > Cabassous > Cabassous unicinctus. The sequence continues at coordinate 14,801 of JAQZBX010054204.1, read as the reverse complement.
GTGGCTTAAAACAACCGAAATTTATTGTGTCGCTGTTCTGGAGGCTAGAACTCTGAAATCAAGATGGCGGCAAGGCCATGCTTCGGTTGAAGTCTGTAGGGAAGAATGTTCTGTGCCTCCTCTAGCTTCTGGTGGTTTGCAGGCCATCCATGGTGTTCTCCCCTCTGACTCCTGTCTGTGCCCAATTTCCTCTACTTATAAGGGCACCAGTCATTTAGGACCCACCCTACTCTAGCATGACCTCCTTTTAACTTACCTATTTCCATCTGTCATGACCCTTTTTTCAAATAAGGTCACATTCTGAGGTATTGGGAATTAAGACTTCAGTATATCTTTTTGGGAGGGAAAATTCAATCCATAACAGTCTCCCAGTGTTTACTATTTTAAATGACACATCAAGAATTCCTCTAGTCAATTTTCCTCCTCCTCTCTGTCCCCAATTTGAACTAGCTTGGAAGGAAAGTGGAAATGCTCCCTCTCAACTGTGCTCCCAGAGGACTTTCCCACTTAGCACTCAAACAACATGATCCAGCAGCTGCCTTTCTAGGGGATTCAGGGAATTTAGCCCACAAGGCCCCTTACAACACAAGCCCCGTTCTACTCCCTCATTCCACCAACGTTCCCATCGCTTCTGCTATGCCAGGTAGAGTCTACCCTGTGCGCTCTAAGGCATGCAGGGTTGAGTAGGAAATAGCCCCTCAAGGAGCTTCCCCTCACATGTGTGGGAAGAGTGATGACACCAGTGATGTCTGGGGTTCAGTATCAATGTCAAGCAACCTAATATTGATACTGATATTGATCTAAAATGAAATCTCATTCAGATCATTTAACAAAAGGAGAAATTCCTCATCCTGACTGAGTCTCAAAATGAACTTAGAAAGCTGATTATTTTAATTCTCTTCTCACACTGTCTTAGAGGGCAGCACTCCCTGACATGATTTACCAACTCTCTTCTCTCCCGCTGGCATCCTGTCCACTTCACTGGCAATTGATACGGGTTTCTGTATGGCTGCCCCACAATGGAGAAGATTTCCTTCTTTAGGAGCAGGACATCCTTAGGTATTCTACATAAGAACAGTGAGCTCTCTCAGGTAAGAACCCTTCCCCTGCTGCTGGGGTGTAGAGCTAAGCATGGCCAAGTACCAAATGAAGTGGATGATTTTCACCCTTCTCCCAATCCTCAAAGTGTTTCATTTGGAACAACCAGATAAATTAAGACAAAAGAGCAGAGGATGTTCTTACACTAAACTTTCCAGCTAAGTCCCTCAATACTCTATTTTGTCTTTACCCATGGAAGTTCAATCCGCACCACACATCTTGTTCTGTCCTCTTGAGACATTTCCATCTTTTGTTCTTTGTCTCTTCTCTAGGAGAAGATCTGGCTTGGTTGTACCCTGTCGTTTGCTTATTTCAGTGTATCTCCCTTTCCTAAGCCAGCCTTTTAGGATAAATCTCATAAACCAGGTTCTCAACCTTGACTGCATATTGGAATCACCTGGGGAGATTTAAGTACTGATGGCTGGGTCCCAACCCCAGTGATTATGATTCAATTGGTTTGGGGTGAGACCTGAGCGTCCCAGCTTTTAAAACCTCCCAGATGATTCCAATGTGCACCAAGGGCTGAGAACCACTGCTCAAGGGCTGTGACTTTGGTTTCCTCTTGCTGTGCTTTATTTTACTCTTTGTAGTCAATGTGTTCCTTGGTCATTATTGCTTATTATTTTAAGGAAGAGCTGAAGGCAGGGCGATACCTTGGTTCTGGAAGTTAAAAATTATAGCATTGAAGGAATTTATCTCACTTTTTGAGGCCAGGACTAAGGGACCTCTTGTTCCTGGGCCAAATTTTATTGTCAATGTCAACAGATCCCAGGAGAAGTACTGCCCATATTTCTGTCTGTAGCTGTGAAAATGTAACCACATTTTCATATCCTAGAAAGGCACAATATGGGGCTGTGTGTATGTTTGTCACTGTGGGCATGTCTTTCCCCCCGCCCCCACCCCCTTTTTTCTATTTGTCTCTGCTTCTCACTGCCCATTTTTCTACCTTAAAAAAATCTGTGAATGGATTATAAAATAACTAAAATACCCTATTTTTCATGTTTATTTGATGCAATTTTTGATCCTCATTCTTAGTTTTTTAAAGATACATTTCTCTCTGAAAGACAAATAAGTGAATTGCTATTTAACTTAAGTGACCTCCAGTTAGTAAAGGCAGGATGAGGTGGAAAGAACACTGTACTTGGAGTAAGCAGAAGACCTGAGTCTTACCCCAATCATTCACCAGTTATGTGCCCTGAGATGCAAACCAGTGACACTCTCCCTTACTTCTCTCAACTATAAAATGCAGAATGTCATCCTCACTGTCCATTTCTATAGGTGATTATGAGAATCAGCTGAGCCAGTATCTGTGCATGTCCTTTAAGAACAAATGTAAGGTATGATTCCTTTAAATATGGTATTCTGTGAACTTGAATCTTTCTATTGAACACTTCCCTGCTCATTCTCTAAGCAGCTATTTCAATTTCTTTGGAAACCTTGCTTGCATTCATGGGATTAGAGCTCTTGCTGGTCTATAGGAGGCTTTTCTCCTTCTGGGAAGGATTTTCTGCAATCTGCCTGCTGCTGTCTGGAAGTTCCATTTCAGATGGAAGGCCTGGTGAGGTTCCATCCTGACATCTGTAAATCACATCCACAGGGAAAATGTGACTCACCCATTACTGTATAAAATTTTCATGGCTATTGTTCAGGGAGTAGGTGTTGTCTTTGGGCCAAATCACTTGAAATCATCATGACATCAGCCCTGTCACTGAAAAACTATGAGCCCACAGGAAGCAGGGAGCATGGTGGGGAATGGGACACAAGGTTACTCTAAGAAAGGCTACTTTCCCAGCCCTCCTGAAGTAACAGAGATAACATAGTCAAAGAATATAGCAGAGTACTTGACGTAGGGTAGGTGAGCGATGCAGGGTAGACAGGTAGCTATGATATTCTCATATGTAACCCTATAAAAAATAAAACAGCTGAGATGACTCCACCCCTTGTAGATTGAGGATAGACATAAACAAACCATAGAGTAAACTGCACAAATGGTAAGTACATGAAATACTCACTTCCTGTCTTGGCTACATCTGACATCACTAATTGGCCATTGCAAAGTTTACAAATGACCCTGGATACAACCCCAGAATCCTTCTCAACTCAACCCATCAATAGCTGCTACCAATCAACTCGAGGTGCCAATTGCTATGAAATCATTGGACATTCCAAATCTAAACGTTTAGTGACCAAATCAGTGTACATGGTGCTTGTTCAAACACTCAGATCACATCATTACAGTCAGCATCTTCCTCCTCTTCATCTTCATCATCAATGTCATCATTGTACATCTCATCATAAAGTTACATTGACCAATTTTCATTGAAAGCTGCTTTAATTTTGATGTAGCACTCCAACAGCTTTGTTGGGACCATCATTTCATTCTTCCTTTCTGTCTTCGTGGTTGAACTTCTTTCTAATGATTTCAGCATATTCTTTTCCTCTTTTCCTTTTATTGTCCCTCCACTTCCAACCATAACTGAACATACTTTAAAAAGAGAAAGAAGGGATGTACATTATCCCTTCTGGTGGAAGGTTTTCTCTCCCTTATAATAGTAGGATGATGCGCCAGATCTAGCTCAGAATCCTAATGAATTGTTGAATCCATGAAGACAGACTATTTACTGGCAATGAGGTGGACTCTAGGGAAAATTTTTTGGTAGAAAGAAGTTCTACAATAAATTGCAAAAGAATTCAACTAAAGATAAGAGGAAAATTAAAGGGAGGTTCTTATAGGGAGAACAACATTCTATACTGAAGATGGAACATAGTCAAAAGCGAAAGGAGTTCATTACCTTTTTATTTCTCCTTGGTTCCTTTGTGCAGTAGCTTGGAAAGGAGCACTTACCTAGATCCAAGGTTTTGGATCTCCAACTCTTGGTTTTGTGGCCATAGTTCTGAGAAGCTGGGCTGTTCCAGAAAGCCAGTAGCTAGTTGTATAAATGATAAGAGTGGACTCCTGAGGGGATTTAAGGGTCCCTGACCAGTGGAGGACTCTCCTAAGGCAGCATAGCAGATCCTAGATAATACAGCCATCAATGCTGGTGACCCAGAGACATGGCTACCTGCCCCCCTCAAGAATCATGGGAATCTTCCATCTCCATGGCAGCCAGATAGACTTTCCATCCTAGACTTATACCAAGGATTCTCCAATGTGCAAATCCGAAGAGAAAATGTTGTTATGATGTAGTTGAAGGGTAGATAAAGGGCACGGTGAAACTTTTAAAAAAATTACTTCTAAGTGAACAGGAAAAAAAATCCTAAATTGTAAATCATCACTTCTCATTACCCCTTGAATTCAGTGCTGGGGCTAAATCATTGACTCTGTCAAATTAGAGAAACTCAGGGGGCTTCCATCCATCCATCAATACAGGCTCCTACATGGAAATGAGTGAACGCACCTCTAACTCCATCTACTTCACACTGAGCAGCACAGCTGATGTGGAACTGTACCATGAGGAGTGCCAACTACGTGTGCTGTCAGTGTGTACACACAATGTGCAGCTTGGTCTACTACAAAGCTGAAAGAATATTACAAGGCTCAAATTCAGATGCACCTGTCAGAACCTAGTATCAACAACCACTGTGGCCAGCAAAGATTCCCCGGGCAGAGAGTTTCTAAAGCCAGCAAAATCAGAGCAGCCAAAAGGTATCCTATTTCAAGGGTAACAGGAGAAGACCAACCAAGAAGCAGCTGTAAGTAGACACCCACTCCAAATCTAAGGTCTTTCCCCTAGCAATTGGAAAGAAGGAAATGAACTTGCTCAAGAGCTGCCTGCATGGGGTGTGAAACTCAGCTTCTGAGATCCTAGGCTAAAAACCCTAGGAAGCCCCCACTCGAGCTTCATCAGGCTCTGTGTTCTAGCTCTGGTGCAAGTCAAGGTTTGAAGTGCAGTAAGAAAAGAATTGAAATGATCTCCCATCTTGTGCCCCAGCCAAGATCCTTACTTATGTTTTGGAGATGGAGAAGAGGAACACAGGGTACAGAAGGGATGAAGCTGAGGAGAAGGGGTGGAAATGCAATTAACATAACAAACAGAAAAACCCTAAGCACCCTCCTCACTCCTGAGCAAAGGGAGTTTGCATCTGTGATTAGTTCTGCTTCCCTGAGGAAAGCCAGTCAATATATCCTGACATAGGCTGGGCCTATAACTCTCCTAGGACTCTGCATGTGCCACAATCCAATACTGTCAGCCTCCACAAAAGCCCCCTTGATTCCTTACTATAGCACCCCTGGGGTGGTGGGGACTGCTGTAGAGTAACCTCCCACACCTTAAGGAGGCATTTATCTCCATCCCCCTGGTGGGAACTGGGTGGGTTTAACTAATCTGAACAGATTTTCTGATTCTAACACTCTTTGATGTCACTTTCTGAAAGAAACCTGCACTGATTTCACCTCATCCTCACTCGTCCTTCTAGCTGAGATGCCTCTCTTTCTTACTCTAATATCTTGCCTATTGTGTGTCCATGCCATTAGACCATGAGATTGCTGAGAGCAGAAACTATATCTTGTTCCTGATAATGTCTCCAGGGCCTAGTTCAGGGCCAAACCCACATAAGGTTCATTAAATATCTCTGGAAGGGAAAAGGGAGTAGAGTGACCAACTTGTCCAGGTTTGCCCAGGACTTTCCCGATTTTAACATTGTGCCTGGGAAGCCCCTCAAACTCAGGCAAACCAAGAGACTTGGTCACCAAAGCCAGAAGGGAAAGAGGGAGAGAGGGAGGGAGGGATTAATTAGGTGTCCATGTGCTCTGACTTGCTGGGATGAGGAGGAGGCTGCCTTCCTACTGGAGTGGTGGTGGCTGAGTAACAGGTGAGCTGTTGGGGACAGTGTGGAGATTCAATTGAGCTTATCCCTATGAAAGAGAAGCAAAGGGACAATGGGCCAGACTTTATCCATTCATATTGAATTCTGAAAATAGAATTGTTGTATTCATTCAGGAGAGATCTGTTGAGCACCTACCCTTTGTCAGGTTCTGTGCTGGATACTGAAGCCAGGAGGCCCTTCACTCCAGGAATCTAGAGGAAGCAGGGCATGCTGAGAAAAGGTCCTTTATGCTTCCTGTTTCATCTCTGTGGGTAAAGCTCTGCAGACACATAAACATAATTGGTAGATGCATCTGCATGTTGGCATACACACTGTGTATCTTGGGATTCCTAGTGGACAAAGTGTTACAAGTACTACAATAGGCCTTTGCCGGGCATTCCCTTGTCTATAAAACCCATAGTGTAAGAGTATTGTCAGTTGGTTTGTTTTCAAGCAAAATGAAGGCCTTTCCAGAGGGCTGTTAAAAGAATCGTCAGGCCTCTGGCTTAAATTAGACTTGACATCATGGGCAAGTGGGCATGTGGCTGCTAGGGACTGCTGGAGGTCAGGCCATCAGGAGGAGGCCCAGGGAAGAGGAAGGATGAGGGGTTTCCACTGACCTCAGGGCAGATGGAGGTAACCTCCCAGATAACAGCCCTGCCTGCTCCTTCCATGGCCCTCCCTTGCAAGTGACCCAAAGGTCAGTGGCCGAACAGCTGTCTCATGGCCCAGAGACATGGTGAAACCAGGGCTGTGTGATTGGATACAAGGCCAGTACCCGTCCCTCTCTCAGTTTTACTCAGATTTTTCATTCTCAGTTACAGGTCTTGGCCTAAAAAGAATGGTTCTGATGATTTTTTATTATGGCCCACAGAAGAGGGACTCAGCAAATGTTGAGTAGAGTTGGCTATCTATCTTTTGGTTGGCTTTGAATCTATCTTTAGATCCAACTTCCACAGATTTGACACTGTGTCTATTTGACTCTTAATAAATGCTGACTGATTTTCTTCCCTAAACTCCCATCCCACTCCTAACTCCTACAGGAGGACATACAGGTACTGGATTTTTTTTTTTTTTTTTAATGGAAAAGAGAAACATCTTTCTGGGTTGTTTCAGAACTCAGAAACACTATAAGAGGCTATTTGTTTTACAGATCAGAAGGAAACAGACATGGAGTATGTCTTCTCAAAGTTAAGATTAAATTACCAAGCCTATAAATGATTTCAATCCCTCTTCTGTTACATGTTTATAGAATTTCTCATCCTTTTTTTCTTCCCTCCTCCCCTCACTTATTTTCCTGGCCATGGGAAAATAATGGAGGTATAATAGTGAAAGGGGACTTGCCTTCTGTCCTCTGGAAGTATACAAGTAAGTGGAGTTTATTACTATCACCAGGCAAAATAGTTGGAGTTCAGCTTCTTAACAAGAAGGCTCATAGATGAATCCCAGTCCCTCTCAATCACCTTTCCACTGTAATCCATGTTAAATTATTTAAACACAATACGCCAAATTGAGGGGGAAATAACTGGGAGAGCCTGAGGTGGGAGGGGAAGGATCAATCAGGAAGACTCTATAGAGGAGGTGCTATTGAGATTTGAAGAATGAATAGGAGTGTATTATGCAGCTAAACTTAAAAAAAAATTGTCAGCAATCCATTATTAACATAAGCCAAAAACATGGAAAAGCAGGTTTATACCAGTGATTTAGCTTTCAGGATAAATGGAGGGGCTCAGCATATTTTGCCCAGGCTGGGACTCTTCCTTGCACAGACTCCACTGTGCCATTGGTATTCACGTCCCAAGTACTGGCCTTTGAGATGCCATAAGAGCCCATGTCCCTATCTGTAAATGAGAGAAGAAAGTGAGCTACCATTATGTGGAAAGCCTTCCTAAATTAAGGATTAAGACAAAAGATGTTGGCTTTGTTCACAATTAACTAGAAACTTCCATTAACTGAAACGCCCCATTCCCCAAGCCGGCTGGCTAATTGAGGTTTTGCTGCATCTGTCTTTTTGTTTTGCTTTCTTCCTTCTGTTTGCTCTGAGGCCCTTCCTTTTACTCTGAGTTCCTGTGTTCCTGTCTCTGCAGCAGCATTTTCTTCTCTTCTCTTCTCTCCTCTCCCGCCCTCTCACTTGTCAGCGCTTGACTCAGCCGGAGCTGTGTGGGAATCAGTAGAGAGTGAATCAGTGAGTTGGGACTCTGAAGGAAATTCATCATCTATTTACTCTTCACTTGATAGGGTACACCTAGTTCCTCCTCAGCTGACCACTTTCATTGAAGCTATTTTTGTGGGTGAGACCATAATCCTAGACTCTAGACAGAGAAGAGTATAAAAAGCAATGCACATGGGGTGGACGGTCAAGGAGATTTATGTTTCTGAGGGAGGAGATTGGAACTTTGACAAGACACAGCTGGCTGAGGGAGTGAGCTGGAAGATTCAGCCCTGGGGTGAGGAAGAAAGGAGGAGGGGCCCTTAAAATAGCAGGTGGCTTCACTGTTTCTATAAATGCAAATGGTACGATTTCACTGAACACTGATTACGAAAAAGGTCTTTTATTAGACAGCTGTACCAACCCATAGGATGGCCCTTGAGGCTCTTGCTGGGGAATGTTCCTGCAGTTCATAAGCACGGTCGACTGCACTACGCCCAGCAGTGCCAAGAGCGTTTACTTTTTCTCTCTGCTCAAGGACTCTGTACAGGCCAGGAATGGGTGGCCCATGGGGTAGAAGACAGTAACAGGGCAGGGCTTTACTTCAAACACAGCCAGATATGATTATTCTTACCATTTGTGTATTTATCTTGGAATAATTCATCCTCTTGTTGAGGCCCCTCCAGTTTTCATGGAAGACTGAAAAAAGAGACCCATATGTTCTGCCTTAGGGGCTGGAGGAGGACAGGGAGGATGGTGGTGGGGCCAGCAGGGCTTGCAAAGAGACTGTCAAATCTCTTCTCTATAATGCAGATCTGAATGTAATTGGTTTCTCCTTTTTTTAATTAATCGAAAAATACCTTCTGAAATGGCAGAATGAAATGGGCAGGAGACTGAGGAGCACTTTCCCTGGAGTAAGTCATGTGCCTTCCAAACCTCCTGCTGTCAGAAAGCTGGAACCAACATCTTATGGCAGGTTAGAATAGTCCACCCTACTTGGTAACTACCTTGAAAAATGTGGCAGTCCAAGTAGTTGAGACATCTCAACTACTTGATTCAGGGCTGAATCAAGCCTCACTGGCCAGGTCCTCACACTAAGCCAAGGTCTTCATTATTGTTTCCCAAGAAGGAGTTACTCACAATAGGTAATATTTATTGAGCACAAACTATGTGCCAGGCACAGTGCTAAATTTTTTTTATCTCCACTGCCTCACTGAATTCCAACAACTACATAAGTATTTTCAGCAGAAGCCACCAAGGCTTAGAGAAAGGACTGGGTTCATGGAGACACAACTGGTAAGTGGCAGAGCCAGGATTCAAACCCAAGTCTGTCTGAAGCCTCGTGAAGCCTCAGCAATGTGGCCTTTGCTCTTGACCACCATGCCCTGCTGCCTCCCTTCATATGCACTGCTCCCTTCCAAATACATCTTGTTCTTCCTGCCCTCGTTTTATCTTACTCAACAGTCCTACAGATGCTTGGCATTACAGTATTGCTCTTGCTGCAAATGTCAGATTTCCTTGGTCTGATTTGCTTAATTTGGGATTTTCTGTTAAGATATATCAGGGATATAACTAAGGAAAAATGCAAGCAGAAGTTCTTTGCCATCCATCTGTGGTACAATGAGAAGGGTTGTTTAAAGGCTGCCTGGTGGAAGAGCCTTCTTTAGAAACCTGATGGACAAGGAAGCTATAAAAGGAGTCAAGACCTCCCTGGTTTAATCTAAACCCTCCAAGAGACACCACATGTCAAGATGCACATTATTCACTTTTTTTCCTACAGAATGAAGACCTTTCTCAAACGTGTATTATGTGAAGCCATTTCAGCCAAATGAAGAAAATTGATTTCTCAACATGGAAGGATCGTTTTTGACAGTTGCCCTGGAACAAACAGTGGGTCTTGGACACTCTAATAAATCCATTTGGAGGATCAGATGGATTCCACAAGCAAAGAGTGTGCAGCTTGTAACACTTTTCTTCTCCCCCTCAGAGGGACAGTAAGCTGACAGAAACCCAAATGTTCCAGAAGCAGGACTCAGAGCCCTCTCAGTATGTCTGTTCCCCAGTGGGAGCAGAAAGAGAGCACATTGACTTCCCAGACATTTGGTTTTGGAAGACAGGGACTGGCTCCCCCTCAAGCACTTTCCTGATCGCCCGGCCTTGGCTTGAGCAAGCAGGGTGGAGGCCACTGATCTGAGAAATACATTTGCCCTTCGGTTGCAAAACATCTCAAGTGATTGATGGACCAGTCCTGAGGAAGAAGACATAATTCACTGTCACCTGAAATACAACTACCTCTAAGAGGAGAATATTTTACCCTTTCTGGAAGCCCTAGAGCCACATAGACATGAATTAGAACAGGACTGAAAGAGAATCAGATTCATTTGCAGTTATAGGGATTTGAGGCAGGCTAACAAAGGAGTAATGGTCCCATGTGGCAAGATGAGAAATTTACTCAGTAAACCGTGACCTTTGCTTTCTCTTTTGGCTAAATGTCCCTGATACCACATCCAGTCGTCAGCAGGGGTAATAACTCTTTCTTAGTGGATGCGTCCACCAGGTGGTGGCCTCCAGTGGTGGGTGGAAGTGTTACAGACCATGCTGGCCTCAGCGAACAGCTCAGTTAAGAGCCAGCCTCACTTGGAGAAGTTGCTTGCTTTCCCAGATTCAGGCCAGATCACCAAAATTTTGTGTCTCCTTTTGTGACCTGATGACCACAAGTCTTCATCTCTCTGGGCCTTCAATTCTTCTTGTATAAAAGGTAGGGATCAGACTAGATATATGTTTTCAAACCTATTAACAGTAAAACCCATTTTGTAAACCAGATGCCACAAGGAGCCCAATAAAACACAGAAACAAATACAGATGGAGCTTCGTCAAGGCTAGTATAACATAATGGTAAGGGGTTTAACAGTTCAAGCTCCAGTTCTGCCATTTACTAGTCCTGTGATCTTGGACAAGTTACTTATCCTTTGAACCTTGTTCTTGCATCCATAAAATAGGAATTATAATAATACCTACATCATAGAATCATTGTAATGATGAATGAGATAATACATGTATAACATTCAGCACATAATGGTTTGATAAGCCTTTGCTGTTATTATTCATCATTATCGGGTTGCAGCAGAGGTGGAAGCCTAGAGCTCCATACACTTGGTCCCTCCCCCTCAATCTTCTCCCACCCCTTCTGCTGCCCTAAAGAAGCATTGAGAGACCTCAGCACTCTTTGGGTGGGCCCAGCTTGAAAATCACCAGTTAGATGAGGGTTTCCTAGATTTTCTTGAGATCAGAGTCAAGTGAAGTGCTTATTAAATATCTAAGTCACCGAGCTTCAGCAGGTGTGGTTTGGGCCCCAAGATTCTGCACTTAATAAGCATGCAAGTTGTTTCTTCTCTTCAGGCACATTTGGGGACACTGGAAGATGATCCCCAAACTCCCTACAGCACTGATAATGCCAGGATTCCATCTCTTTCTCTGCCTCGATCAGGGGCAAGACACACTCCCAGATAACCCGTGGGCTCAAGGCCACCCATTTCATTCTGGTGGGGAAATGGCCTGCCTGGCTCTGAGGCACCTGTCCAGCCTGCTGGAATGTCCCGGGCTTGCCCTCTAGCTGACCTCCTTCCTGGGCTCTGGCTCTTGGCCTCTCACTCAAATCCCATGGCCCTCACTTGTCCTCAGCCTCAGCTGACTCCCCTGGCTTTCAGCATGTGCCTGCCCAGAACTAAGGTATGTGCTTGACCTCTCTCTGGCCTGCCCTGTTTTGTTATTGCCAGCATCCTGGTGGGGCAATTTCACAAGGAGATTGAATCAGAGTGCATTAGAGTAAGAAATCCAAAGAAACACTATTTTCTGCCTAATCTGTTTTCTCCCCATGGGTCAATTTGGCTGCACTTTTATTTTAAAATAGAAGAACCTAGAAACAAATGAGCAAACACCTTATTATTGAAAACCATCTGCAGAAAATCCCATGGAGCAGCTCCAAGGTCAAAGCTATCTGTTCTGCCTCATACACAAAAGAGCCGACAGGCAGGCAAGATGGGAAATGACAGAATCATAAGAAGCTTCAGTAAAAGCAAGCATCTTTCTTTTTCAATTGAATGTAAAAGAGTTCTCTCTGCATCTAAAATCTTCAACCAAAGAAAATCTGTGTATTTAACAGAAACAACAACTATCCTGTTGAGTTGGCTGGGGTGGTCAGGAAAAATCAACAGCAGCCCAGAGACTCGTTTTTGGCTCTTTTCTTTTCTTTGATCCCAGATTTTCATTAAAACAAAAAATGCCATCTGTTCTTCCTGTAACTTTCATGTCGAAGAAAAATAATTTCAATTCTTAAAATTGTATGTTTTCTCTCTCTCATTCCCCCAGCCTGATTTCCTCTGTCTGCCTAGGTGGAGGTGAGAAAGGGAGTTGAGAAGTGAGTTTCTATTAATATGTCTGTGTACGAACTCCCATCAGAAGAGGATGCACCCTATGGTGCCAGGCTATTAAGCAGTCTTATAAGCAAGATACATCTTGGGATTTTCCAATAGACCTTTCTGTGATGATGGAAATGTTCTATATCTGCTCTATCCAATACAGTAGCCAGTAGCCACATGTGACTATTGAACACTTGGAATGTGGCTAGTGCAACAAAGGAACTCAATTAAAAAAAAATTTTTTTTTCATTGTAATTAATCTAAATCTAAATTTAAATAACCACATATTTAAATATATGGTACACTTTAGGAGATTAAAGGTGTGTGTGTGTGTGTGTGTGTGTGTGTGTTGGGGAGTGCTGTAGGGGAGATAAGCAGAGCTGGGATCCTATGGCAGCAGGGTTTGGCCTCCTCCCTCTCTTGGTCTTCTCTTGGTACAGGGTCCTCTCATGGACCACCAACAATGCCTGAACATCTCAGGAGTCAGTTTCCTCCAGCAGATGGTCACATAACTTCATTTTTTTTTCAAGATTTATTTTATTTATTCTGCCCCCTCCTCCCTGTTGTCTGTGCTTTCTGTCTGCTCTCTATGTCCATTTGCTGTGTGCTCTCTGTGTCTGTTTGTCTTCTCTTTAGGAGGCACCAGGAACCGAACCTGGGACCTCCCATATGGGAGGGAGGTACGCAATCACTTGAGCTACCTGAGCTTCCTGGTTTGCTGTGTCTCTCATTGTCTTTCCTCTTTGTGTCTTTTTGTTGCGTCATCTTGTTGCGTCAGCTCGCTGTGCCTGCCTGATGCGCCAGCTTGCTGTCTTGTTCATCTTCTCCAGGAGTCACTGGGAACTGAACCCGGGACCTCCCATGTGGTAGACAGGAGCTCAATTGCTTGAGCCACATCCGCTTCCCACAGAATTTCTTTTCTATATAAGATTGCAACTTTAAGCAACTGCTGTTGACATAGTATGCGGCCTCTCCTAGTCTAACTACATCCTTCAAGTATTTAAAGCTAGCATAAAAAATTAGTTTCACCTGGGATGCCAGCTCAACTCCAAACTATTAAGCATTGTGTTGGAAAAGAACATGAGGTCAACTTTCAGCTCAGCTAGAAAGAGTGCCCTGATCCACTGGAGACACCTGCTGTGGCTTTAGGCACTGGGGAAATGGTGGCACTGTTTCTTATATTGCCAACCTCACAGTCAATCCTTTACTTCAAAAACTAGTGAACTAATTATCTTGTAGTTATCTAGTATATTCTATATAGGTATTGTTGGGCCTATACATTGTTTATTTTATAGCAGATACCCTGTTTTCTTCTCTTTTTCCCCTAACGCCTGCCTACCTGTCCAACCCACCACCACACCCCTGCTCCTAATATCTGTGACATTTTTAAATCTCTTGGCATCAAACTACTAAAGTCTAGAAGTAATTCATGTAAAGTCTAACCTTTAAAGTTTAATCTTTTGTTAAAGACTAAACTAATCCAGCCAGCTTGAATTACGGAGAAGGAAACCAGCCTTCCTACAAGTTTGCCACTCTATGTTGAAAGAAAACAAAGCAATCAACTCATCGTTTTCTCCAACTCAGTATTGTATAGAGCTTTATTCTTCTTAAAAGTACTCAGTCTTCGATGATCTCATTTGATACTTATAACTGTGTCATGAAAAGGGCATGTCATATTTTACAGATGAAGAGACTGAGGCCCAGAGAGGACAGATACCTCGCTGATGATCCCAAAGTAAGTTTTCTGATTGGAGCAAGAATCCTGGATTGAGGCTAAGATGTTGGACTGAGTGGTGGGAGGGCCTGCTAGGTGATTGCATGAGGGTCTTTTTTTTTTTTTTCTTGAAAAGCATGGGGAGAGGGCTCACGTCTTCTGGGAGGAGAGTGTGGTGTTTGGGTCACACGGTCACCCTGGAGTCTACCCCACAGTGGTGTATTCCAGCTTTACGGAAATAGGGGTTCCGGGAAGAAGCTCAGGAAAGGGCTCAGGCAGTGGTGTTTCTGTGTGCAGATGAAGAGGTGTGATCCAGAGTGTGTGAAGGGAGTATTCTCCCTACCTTTGTGTGCAACACACCTGGGTTCTGGTCAGGTGAGGACTCCTGGGGACAAAGCACTTCTCTGCAGCTCCAGGCTTGGCTGCGGGGTACTAGCAGAGGCGCCTTGGAGGTGGGAAGCATAGCCAGGGTCTGCCTTCCAGGAGGGGGAGCCTGTAGAGGGGCCGCTCCCTTGCCTCCCATCTTCACAAGTCTGTTGGTGGGTTCAGGAGCAGGGAATGGGCACTGCTCGCCCATGCCCAGCTATCCTGCTACTGAGCACGGGCCCAGCAATGT